>JAOXOE010000694.1:689911-708588 GCA_028565055.1 Phoeniculus purpureus | reverse complement strand
ACTTAGTCTAGGTGATCCTGCTGTTGCAGGCAGATTGGACTAGATGATCTTTTGAGGTCCCTTCCAATCTGTTATGAATCTATGATTCTGTGATTCCTCTTGCTACTTGGGGAAAAAAGACTGAGCCCCCACCTTGTTACAACATCTTTTCAGGTAGTTGTAGAGACCATTAAGATCTCCCCTCATCCTCCTTTTCTCCAGGCTAAACAATCCCCCATTTCCCTCAGCTGTTCCTCACAAGACATCCACGAGTGTGTTCACTTAGGTTTTATAATGAACTCCTTAAAATTGGAAGCATTGGAAATGTCTTGGTGTATATACATGTTTCTGTTTTCAGGATGGGGTTTCTAATATTTTACAGCCTCAGCAGCATAATACTCTTAAAGTTGAAACAAGACTCACTAGGCAGTACTGTAATACTGTGGTGTGAGTGGTTGTTTTATTGAGCATCTCTGGACCTTTTTTGCAGACAAGAGGAAGAACGCAGACGCCGTGAGGAGGAAATGAGAAGGCAGCAAGAAGAGATGATGAGGCGCCAGCAAGAAGGCTTTAAAGGGAACTTTGCTGATGCGGTATGAGTGCTTCTGCCTTCCTGTTGCATGTGAACACTGAGACTAAACTTTTGCCACTCTAAAGCATGGGGCTTTCTGTTAGTACTTAACTTGTTGATTGAGGGATGTTACCTCTTTAGTGCATTCTGCTTTAAGTTATTGGCTCCCTCAAATCTTAATATGGTTTAGTCTGGAAAATACAAATAACCCTGTTACTGTCCCACTGCTCTTCAGGCAAGACCCTCACTAGCCGTCTTGCTGTGCAGAAGACTGTATGCTAACTAATTTTATTCTAACAGTAACAAAGATCTACTGTCCTGAAGGACTACTGCAGAACCCTGTTATGGTCGTGTCTGGCTATATTCCTAGCCTGCAGTCTGTTGTAATCATGCTTAGGTGTAAAAGGATAGCTAAAGAGACTCTCCCTCCTTCGTTTGATGTTTGGGGAAAGCCTGGTGACCAAGACAAGGGGAAAGCTGAGCTACTAAATCCTGACTTTGCCTCATCTTTGCCAGCAATGCCAGTTGCTCCCTGAGTGGGCAGCCCCCTGAACTGGAAGGCAGGGTTGGGGAGCAAAATGCAGTCCCCATAATTCCAAGGGGATTATTGTAGGACTTAAATGCGCATAAACGTATGGGGCCAGATGGGATCCACTCAAGGGCACTGAAGGAACTGGCGGAAGTGCTCACCAAGCCATTCTCCATTTACCAACAGGGAAATTAGCAAATGTGATGCGTGTCTACAAAAATTACTGGATGGAGTATCCTGGGAGCTACAGGCCTGTCAGTCTGCTGTCAGTGCTGGGGAAGCTTATAGAGCAGGTCATCCTGAGTGTCATCACATGGCACTTACAGGACACTTAGGTGATCAGGCACAATCAGTATGGTTTTATGAAAGGCAGGTCCTGCCTGACTGACCTGGTCTTGTACAGCAGTGTGATGCGCCTAGTCAGTAAGGCAAGGGCTGCCGACATTATCTGCCTGGCCTTCAGTAAAACCTTTGATACTGTTTCCCACAGCATTCTCTTTCAGAAACTTACAGCATAAGGCTTGGATAAGTACATGCTGTGCTGGATAAAAAACTGTCTGGATGGCTGAGACCAAAGAGTCGTGGTGAATGGATTTCAGTCTAGCTGGCATCTGGTCACAAGTGGTGTTACCTGGTATTTAGTAGTGGTGCCTGTAATCTATGGGGGCAACCAGGCTTGTGAAGGATCTGAAGCACAAGTTCTGTGATGAATGACTGAGGAAACTGATGATCTGTAGCCTAGAGAAGAGGAGGTTTTGGTGAGACCTTATTGCTGCCTACAGCTGCCTGAAAGGTTGGAGTGCTGCATCTTGTATCTAAGTTTGCATTCCTTTCAACAGGGAAAGCATATTAGTTGTGCTGAGGAAGTAGCAAAACATTCTAGTGTATTACTGCTGCTTAGCAGATCTTTCCATCCAGATATTGGGTACCTCTTTATGCTGCTGTTTGGTAAAATCTGCACACACAGCTTTGCTGGATGCAGTTACGAAAAACAGTCTTTCAGAATGGGATATTTAAAATAAGATACAGGTCTTGCTCGGCAGTTACTGCATGAAGTTAGCTCATTTTGAAATTTAACCTTCTGCACAGTTTTCAGTGGTGAAATTCCAGAACCCATTGAGTTTGCATCAATATAATTTTTAAAAGCCTGAATTTTTATAATTTGAAACAAGTGTCTTTTTTGCAGAGGGAGCCACCAGACATGCGAATGGGACAGATGGGTATGGGAGGTAAGAGTATTCTGTGGCCACCTTTGTTCCTGTGCATGTTCCTTTTGTCCTTTATACATCTCTGCTTCTTTGAATAGTCTTATTTTATTGCCTTCTTCCTCAAAAACTCATAATCATCTTCTTCCAGTGCAGTGATGGGAAGTGTTCACATAACGGAAAACAGAACAAAATTTGGGTACGAGGTAGTACTGTGCATCTGTGAAGGAACTCAGTTCAGTAAGCAGTAGACTTGAAGTTGCTATCAGACCCATAGTATGCTTCAGAAGTTTGTACTGATACAGAAACTGGTACGACATACAGCATTAGACCTTGAGCCCAGGAAATACTTTTGTATTCTTGTATAACATTTCTATGTTTTGACTGCATGATTTAGAAGTCCAGGCCAAAGCATGTGAAAACACAATGGGGGCTTTATGATTGGTGAAGGTGGTGGGTAATAGAGCCTGCTGCAGTTTCAGGTAGCATTGGCAGATCAATGTCTTATCTTAATAGAATAAAGTTAGTTGGTAGACTAGGATTCTGTCTCTGAATATAATACTGTGGGACGCTTACATGGTGTTTTATGGCTCTGAAGTGATGGGTAGACCCTAGTGACTGTGTCTGCCCAAGGAGTATTACTTAGTTTTCTTTTCCAGGTACCATTGGCCTGAACAATAGAGGAGCTATGGGTGGTACCAATGTTCCAGCTGCTGCACCTCCTGCAGCTGGCCCTGGAGCTATGATACCTGATGGAGCCATGGGCATGGTAATGTATCTCCATCTGCTTTTTGTCCACACCATTTAAATGCCAATTATGTTGTTTCCATTGTAAAGCATTATGCTGCTGAAGATGAAGCTTGTCTGCCTAGACTTCTTGTTTAACTCCTGCTGAAATGTTTAGAAGTTAATCTTGCCTTGATATTAGTTGATACTTTTCAGGAGATTGAGCCAAGGCTAATAACTACTTACTTTAGTTGTGGAATAGCTAGTACTAAAACCTTTGCTAGAAAGACCACAGAAATAATACATGGTTTTTTTAATGGCATAATGGGAAGCACTTTGTTGAATGAGAGTGTTTTGAGAGTAGATTCTTGGCCTTAAAGCAAGCTTTGAGGGATGTTCTGTCCATCACCAGCTTCAAAAGCTATTATTTCTTAGTACAGTATGGTAGTAGTGAGGATGGTAAATGAATTCCACTATATTTCTTATGAGTGAAGAGCAAAGAATGAGTGGAGGTTATGCTTATTTATTTGACTTTTTTAGACTTCTGTATTTTGTTTTAAACTTTACTGCAGAGCTTTACAGTAGGCCATGGTTCTGTTTGCATCTGTCGTTCCTCTGTGTATGGAGGATTGATCCTCACAATGCCAGCACACTTCCAGTCAGCAGCAGTCATAGTTAAGATTATCTTGAAAGTTCATCCTTCTTCAGAAATTTATATAGAATGGTCTGATAAACACTTCCTGCAAAGCTTCCTACTTAGATTTCTTGATCTATTGTGACTGCTACATCACAGAAATTGTTTTTGTCATAAAGAACAGTTGTGTTTGACTGCCAACTTTTTCACCTAAGTAAAGACAGCAGATTGGCTGAGATATAGGGAATGTGTACAACATAGGAAAATTAAGGCTGGAGAGGAATGGAAAGAGGGGTTAGTTCAGATCAGTATGATGAAATAATGCCATTTAGACAAAAAACTCATAATCTCTTTTTGTAATGTTTAGAAATATGTGTGGCCTTTCTGGAAACTATCCTGGTCATGTGCTTGGTTTTAGGAGTTACAGGCACACATATTCCAGGTTTTTATTTGTGTAGAGAGCAGTTACTTTGCATGTTTACTCCAGCTGCTGGGACTGATTGCAGTGTTACGTGTCCTACAAGAAAAGTTCATGATTACTTAGAATTTTTCTCCTGTGGGGAAGAAGTGCCGTATTACTGCTAATACCATTCTTGCACTGCAAGTGAAGTGAACCTTGAGTCCCTGGGACTTCCCAATTGACAGTTTTACTGAAGTTTGGGTCTGTGGTGTGTAGAAGCAGACAATACCATGGAGTAGTCTACTGTACAAAAAGCAATTGTGATGTGCGCATACATATCCCACTACATTGTGTGTATCTGTATCGCTGCTGTAAACAAGTGGACAAAGAATAAATGGAACACGGGAGCCTGGTGTAAAGCAGCTCTGCACTATGTAGTCACTTAACTGTGGAAGGAGGGAAGATACAGTAGTTGCTTCCAGCAACTTGTCCAGAGGAAGTACCATGTCAACCATGAGGACATGCAAGCAGTGGAGCGGGTTTTCTAGAGAGGTTGTTCATTCTTCATCCTTCATCCTTTGGTGTGTACTATACTGACTGGATGCACTAACCTAAGTCACTAGCTATGTGACCTCATAGCTAACTCTGCTTTGAGCAGGAGGGTAGACTACTACTCCTGAGATACCTTCCAGTCTGAATTATCATTTGATCATCTTATCCCTGCTGAAAGGAAGAGGCTGTGTAATACTCCTAGCACATCTGGGAGAGAGATTCCTGTTCTTTCCATAAGAATAGAAATAACAGGGTACAATCAGGTTACAAAACTAGTATTGCAGACTTATTTTTGGATTGGAATGTTGTGTATACCTGACTTGGGATAGTGCTTGTGGTATCAGTGTGCTGCTTTCATTTGCATTCAGTTTGTCTTCACTGAAAGGGTTGTTAAGCATTGGAACAGGCTACCCAGGACAATGGTGTAGTCACCATCCCTGGAGGTATTTAAACCATGTGTCGATCTGGTAATTAGAGACATGATTTAGAGGTGACCTGGCAGTGTTGGTGAAAGGTTGGACTTTGGATTTGGTCTCTTTCAACCAAAGAAGTTCTGTGATTTGCCAAACTACGTTACTCACATGTTCCACAGCAGGGGACTAGAATATATGATGATAACTATTCCAGTATGCTTGGCTGCAAGATACATGGGGAAAAAAAGACTTGGTCCTGCAGTGGTCCTGTCAGTCCACTTTTGGAGCTCTGAGGATATTGTTGGTGGGGTGAAGGTTTGTAGTGAGATTAGGTGAAATTGTGGAATCCTGACTGAATTTGATTCAACTCCAATGGCTTTTAACTGCCCTTTGTCATTTGTTTTTCTTCCTGCCCCTTCTGCATTTGTCCTCATCACCAGACTCCGCCACCACCTGCAGATCGCTTTGGCCAGGGAGGCGCAATGGAAGGCCTTGGAGCGATGGGAGGGAACCCACCTGCCTTCAACAGAGGAAATCCAGGGGGTGATTTTGGCCCTAATAAGCGTCGTAGATACTAACAGAATTAAGCTAACCCCTGCACATGCCCCAAAGAGGAAAGTAATCTTAACAGGCCATATAGGGTTGAGGGGGGAGGGTGGTATTAAAAATAGTTAATTAGGGCCTGTTTTGGTTAAGCCACTCTAGGACAAGGGGAGTGCAGTCTTGACTGGTAAAGGTTTTAGAAAATTTCATGTGGTGCATTCCTATAATTTCAGTAAGAAGAATGGATTCTGGGAGGCTGCCATGGTTGTTCAGTAACAATAAAATCAGGTGAAGGCCTTCATGCCTTGACCATTCCAGGTTTCCTATTTGCAGCTGGAGTCCTGAGACTGAACTAGATAAAATAACAATATATATATTGGCACTTTTTTACTGTAGTGTACATTACTTAAGAGCACAGGAAAGTCTCTGGAGAACTAAGGCAGCATCTGGGTACTTTGCAGCTCCCATGATTCTGTAAATTTATATAGCTCCAAATGATCCATCATGTAGTGAGTTGAGGGAGATTTTGCTTTCTTTATTTTTAACTCTTAACCTGTAGTTATTCTTTTTATCTGGACCATATGTTTCTTTAAAATAGTTGTCATGTGCAGCCTGAGTGGCTGGGAGGCTCTTGTTTGGATGGATTTTTTGATAACGTGTTGTATTGCTCTTTATTTTTACTGGTAGTAAAGTACAATCTATTGGACAAAGATACTGTATCTCATGCTGAAGATTTAACTGAAATGTTTGTATAATCTCAACCTTGAGTGTCTTTTGTGTTAGTACTATAAGATTTTTCATTTAGTGTAAACTGTTGGAACACAAGCTGTAATTGTCCCACTAACAAGTTTGAATTTGTATGAGGAATGTTACAGGAATGCATTATTAAAGTGGATTTTAAGCCTTTTTTATCTGGTGTGGTGTTTCCTGTTTGTTGGGTTTTTTAAATAATCTGTACATATGGACTGAAGTAAATCGAGCTTCAGAGTTTGATACAAAAGTTTTTCTTCCTATAAAGAGAGTATTCAGCCCCTGAGAACTTGTGTGTTGGAATGAGACCTTCAGACTCAGCATTTCGAAATACAATAAGGGAAGCTCCTAATGCACCTAGGGATCTGTGTGTTGTGGATGGAGATAAGTGAGACAGAAGACTTGCTCACGTGTCACTTGGAGTACAGTGTTTAATTTATGTCTCATCAGCAGTGTACGAACTTGTCAGTCTCTGCCCTTTGTTGCAATTGCCTTTGACTAAGATGCAGAGAGCTCTGAATTCCTGTGCTGGGCCAGGAAACCAGGACTTGTAACTGTCAGTGGCAACAGTAAAGCTTTATCTTGCGTAATACATGAAGGAATCTGTAGGACAGGAGCCGCCTTTGAGTTGTGTTCTTGCACTGAAGGTCTTGAGAATAAGGAAGTGGGAGCAGAGGGTGAGACTTAGAAAGAAGTAGGGGTGAGAAAGAGTTGGAGCCTAAGACCATAAGCAGTTCCCTCACAGACTTGTGAAATAGGGAAAGTGAAAATATTTTCAGATGCTTAATGTTACCAAGGTAATAAACTTTAAAAATTAGTTTGGTCTGGTAGGTACTTTAAGTAGGGAAAGATGAAATAATAACTACAGGCTTTATTGCTTTATGTCTGTCACTTTATTGGTCTGAAATAGGATGATGGATAAATTCTGTTGAAAGGGACTGTAGCTGTTGCATTTCTTTCCTTTTGCTTGATTTATTTTCCACATTTGAAAGCATAAGCACTAGTACCTTAGTACCTGGCTTTCTGAGGTGATGCAGTATTTAGTAGTGATTATCAGGGTGAATTGTGATTTACCTGCAGGTACTATATAGTTTGGTGATGTCACCTGGCACACTTATTGGGGCAGCTAAATGCTCACGAGCTTTTCTGGTGCCCTGCAGAGAGGACGCATCTGTTCTTGTGACTTGTGTCTAACAAGGCTGGCAGACATTCACTAGTGCCATGGGTGTTTGCTAAGTGCATCATTTAATTTAATTTTAATTCTAAAGCATGAAATACTAGGAGAAGGAACTGCAGTTGCACCTAGATGTCTGTATTGTGTCTTGTTCTGCCCTTTGCTCAGCTGGTTTGTTAGGTGCACAGGCAAGAGAAATTGAAATCGTATGTTAATAGCAGAGCTCAAAATGAGCAGTAATCTGTTGCTGCCTCCATCCTATTCAAATGTAAAATATGAATGGGTCTGGTTGCTGCCTTCACCTGGAGAAAAGGAATATAGTAACAGGATGTGTAAAATCGTGGGGAATGAGAGATTTTTGCACTACTCATAGTCCAACTAACAAGGCAGGTGTGAGGTGAAAATAGGGGATCCAGTGGCAGGGAAGAAAACTAAAACCACAGCAGTGTAAATCTTAGATGTAACCATTCTTATTTGCGCTAAAGGAGGCTGAATATTGTGACTGAGGTTCTTGTAAAGCAAACCAATAATAAGGTTTTCAGAGGCATACAGCAAGAGGAAATGGCATGGGGGGATGCTTGTAATGCAGAAGCATTTAAGTTTGGGCGCAGAGCAAGTAAGGCACTTCAGAGCACTTCCAGGTGCTGGAGTCTGCTAAAACACTTCAGCATTTGCTGTCAATGCTTGCACTGCTTGGATCAGGCAGTGAGTGCAGCTTCAGAGACTGGACTGTACAAGTACTGTCATGTGCTGGGGTTCAGCCAGTGTAGAGGGGAATGCTTTCTGCTGCATGTTTTTCCAGATTGCTATTATATAGTTGCAGACTGATTAAGGATTTTGACTATTATGAAGAGACACCCTTGCCTTTTGCTGCCGTATCTCATCAGATTGTTTAAAACACATAGGGTTTTTTTTTTTATCAGACCAAGGACTGATAAGCAGTCCTTGCTATCATAACTTTGCTCGTAGCATTAAATAACCCTCATTTGTGGGCTTCAGAAGGTACAATTTGTACTTTATGCAGCTTCCCCTTAAACAACAGTGACTGCATTTGCAAGAATCAAAGACAGATCTGAAAAATCCAGCTGGTACCTGGTAAATTTTGTCACATGAAAACAGCAGACCAACATTTCCTTTTTTTTTTTTTTTTAACTGGTACAGTGCATCTCACTCAAAGCTGTAATTTATCATAGAAAGCTACAAGTGGTGGAATATGCTAAACTATTCCAGGGAGAAGCTGAAAGGAGTTGTCATTCCCTCTTCTGTCTTGCTCATGGCTCAGGTACCTGCTTGTATACCTGGTGAGTCACCTGAGTGCCAGAGATAACCTTTTAAAAGGAGATGAAAAAAGGGAGCTCAGGCCAGGCACAACACTGCCTTGGAGACATTTTTTCCTCACTACAGTTTAGCCATCCATGACCTCAAGGCAACAGGATCCTCCAAAGCAAAGCCTGTAAAGCATCGTATCCCCTGCTAGTTCAGGCTAATTTTGGAAGCAAGTTTTTATTATGAATGCCAGGTAAGGACTGGTTATTCCTGTCAAGGGATGAAGACTCAATATCCCTATCAAAGACCAAAGTGGACTTTTTTATGAGAAACATTGCATGTTTTCAGAGCAAGCACCAGAGCAAATAGGCTCCTTTAGCAACTCAGCTTTGATGAGACAAAATTATATCTGACAAGACACTGCCTGAATTACAGGGAGGAAATCCCCATCAACTGGGTGGCTGAAGGAGGTTTGAAGCTGTAATGATCCATTGAAACCAGTGTTGGGTTAATAGCCCTGTCATAATCCAAGCTGTGGAAGGGTAGTACTCTTGAATGTCTTGAATGAGGAGATGAAGATTGCCTGTATCCCTATTTCTGATGGTTTTCTGGTCTTTTTCAAACCTGTTCTCTGAGCTGTTGCGTACAGTTAGTGCAAATCTCATGGACAAGAGCTGATACATAACCCCTGAGCAGTGCTGTCTGAAGAAGACTGACCAGATAGAATGTGCTCAGCACATATTCTTACAAGGAAGATTTTTTATCTCCCAAATAACTAAAACATGAACCCTACCTGCTTGTAATGTACAGTACATAGCAGTAATGTGTACATCAGGGGTTTTTCTTCCCCTAACCTTCTTCTAACCAGCCTTTTTTTATGGAGGAACTACACCATGCTTTAAAAATGCACCCCTTACCTCCTAGCCTGCGCTCCACAGGGCATCCCAAATGACCATAGGGTCAGGAATGAGCTGAGTTTCTTGCCCCAGAGGCACCCAGCATGTTTTCCCCAGGACTTTGGGGTCTGTTTTACACTGACCCAGATTATTAAAGGGCAAATATATTAAAAGTTGGGTTTGAGAATCATTTGGTCCTTTTATTCTATCTCCTTTTTGTTCTGTTCAAAACGAGCAAACTAATTCTCAGCTGGTCCATTCCTTGCAAGCTATTTCCAAGGTGTTGGTTGTGACTGTCCTTGCTCAGCTAGCTTACATAGTGACTTCTGCTTTACTTGGAGCTCTGCCCTGGAGGAAAACTGGACTCAGTAAACCAGCCCTGTGGCACAAATGAAACTCCCAGAAGCCACAGCTTCAAAGTAGACACTGTGTGATGGGTGTGCAGTCCAGTATAACCTGTGCCATAACCTGAACTTCATCTCTCTTTGCTAATTCTTAAAGTGCCAGTTCTAGTAGGGCCTTGAGCCTGCTGCTGGCCAACCAAGTAGATATCCAGGAGCTCAGCTCTGTTTCATTGCGGATTTCTCCTTTCTATCTCCCAAGCTGTACTCCCTCACCTTTTCCTCCCTGAGGACTCTCCCCGTTGGCTAGGAGCTGTGGACACCCCAATTTGCCTTTGTCACTCTGCTGTGTTCCCAGTAGAGTCTGTCTTTTGAGCCACCTTGTTCCTTGCAGACATGCAGCAGAGGAGCAAGAGCAGAGCTGTGCCACTATATCCTCTCAGCTGCTTGGTGCTGCTCCTTGCGTGTCAGTGGGAACTGTGACCCCACACAGCTATCTGCTGGTCCCTCTGCAACAAACTTCAGTGGGCTTGGGTCAGCCATAGCATCCTCTTGGCTTTTCTTCCAAGGCCTTTTAGGTAACCTGAGCTCCAGATTCTCATTGGCACAGGATGGAGACAGCTGCAGCCTTGCTGACAGCTGGTGGAAAGAACAAGTTGATCTGAAACCCTATAGCACTGTTCAGACCCCTGGACTGCAAATTCCCCTGTCACAGGGCTCTGCCCAGCTTTCCAGGTCCTAAATGATTCCTCCAGCCTGAGCAGAGGCTCTGTAGTCCAGCAGTGGTTTTTTACTTGCCTTTGGGATTGCTGGGTCATTCATTGTGTCTTGAAGCACTGCAGCTGGTTCCCTAGCATCCTCATGTTGACCTCCCAGCTTTTGGGTTGGATATGGGGATATGCATAGGCTTCCCAGTTATATGGAGGCCTGATGGTGACACATGTCCTCCCCTCCAGTGGGGCTGTCTTCCTTGCTAATGAAATGGCAAGGAAAAGCTCTATATTCCTGCTAGCTGGGGCATCTCAAGGTGTGGATGGCAAAGCTAAGCTGGAAGTGGAGCAGCAGAGCAGAGTCTGGGGTCATTTCCTTGGTGAGCTCTGGAATATTGGCAAATATTCATCCTAACTCTTGACTATGGAGATTCCCCTTGGAGTGGCAACACTTCCTTCAGGCTGTGGTTAGGGGGCTTAACTACTACAGATCCTGTGGGTTCCCCTCCTTGGGTAGCTGCTGCTTGCATTGTTTGATAGTGCCAAGGGCTTATGCTGGACTCAGTTGCTGAGCAGAAACATTCTCTGGGTGCAGTGCACTCTGGCATGTTAGGGCATCACCCAAGAAACAGCCGTCTCTGCAAACAAGAACAACAGAAAGATTATTTATTTACATGTTTGTAAGAAGTAAGGAAAACTTTGATCTCAAGAGGGTTTCCTGTTTGTATAGGTCAAAACCCCTTTGGGTCCCAGAATGGGAGGCTGTGCAAACCTCTCCCATGGGGGCGGAGCATGCTACATTTCCTACGCTTCTGTGACGACTGATCTTCCAGGGGACAGATTTCATCCCTGGGTTGCACAAGACCTGCTATGGAAGGGCTTCTTCCCCATGTGCACTGCTTTTGTCTCCTAGTGCCTCTTGTCTAGCAGATGGTAGTGCCTTCTGGGGCTGAGGGAGATCACGAGTTTTTCCCAGAAATTCAGGGAAGTTGCTTCCCTTATTTTTCAAGAAGCTTTCAGCTGGTTCTATAAATGCTTAAGAAGGAGAGAGCAGTTAGCCTAGAGGGGTTACAGGTTCCCCTGTTGAGTGTGTGAGCACAGGGGTAGTGTCCATGCCTCCTTGCTAGGTGCTGGCAGGTCCTCTGCCCACCTCAGGTGCAGAGCAACTCTGCAGTGCCCATTCCCTCTGCCTGGTGCAAGGACAGGACAGAAATGCCTCTCGAGATAACGCGGGTGCTGTGTCCTGTCAGCTGCTTAGCTGCTATGTCCATCTTTAGCCTGCTCTCTAGTTACCAGCCACCTCCTCTGCCTCCAAAAATAGGCAAAGCCTCCTCCTGCTGTCTGGGCCAGAAACTGTGGGGTAGCAGAGGGGAGTGTTGCAGACAGAGATGAGGTTGATGGGATTTTTGTGGAAAGAGTGAAGGACGCTGCAAGAGTGCCTGAGCTATGGCGTTGCTCTGCTACAACAAAGGCTGTGGGCAGAGGTTTGATCCTGAGCATAACACTGAGGGTAAGTGGGCTCATCTGCCGTGCACTGGGGTGAGCATGAACATGTGCCATGTTTCTGGTCTGTGGCTTTGGCCACCATGTTGCAGCCTGAGCTGCTAAGCAGGGTTTAGCTGAGCCCAGGAAGAGCTGGCTCATTTGCTGTTGGGTGTCATGGGTAGCTTTTCCTGAAAGGTTCTGCCTGGTTTTCCCTTTTCAGATTCTTGCCTGTATCACCCAGGTGTCCCCATCTTCCATGATGCCCTGAAGGTGAGTGGGGCAGAAGCTGGGGCTGCAGCCCAATGGGATTGACCACACCTGACCAATTTGTTGTCTCTGGGTGCCTAGGGCTGGTCTTGTTGCAGGAAACGCACAACAGACTTCTCTGAATTCCTCTCCATAAAGGTGAGCAACCCACCCACACAAATGTGCTTGCTGCTTCTTTGTCTTCTGCTCCTTGACCTTACCCTGCCCTGTACCATCCTCATCCTGTGCCAAGGCTGTCCCCTTTTCCCTGTCCCTCAAGGATTTCCTGTCCACTTCCAAGGAGCTCGCAAGCAAGGTTGATGCTCCCAAAGCAGGTGGTCTCAGAGAAGGTTGCTGGGAAGGGCTAACATCTCCCACCAAGATCTCATGGGATGAACACAAATGGCCTAAGCGCCAGCAAAGCTATGAATATCTGAGCAGTCCTGGGACAGGGAAAGAGGCAGCAGAGGCTCAGCAATGTGGGGGAGACTTGCTGCCCTTCAGGTGCTAGGCTGGGGTGTAGCAGAGCTGGGACTTGTCTGACATGGGCCTGGTGAAGCTGACACACTTGTACCTGGAAATCCCTGAGGCAACAGCACCTCCTTTGGTGCAAGGTCAGAGTCCTTCCCTGGAGGTCACAGAGCCATCAGAGCATAGAAACTCAGGGTTTCGAAGAAGCCCCCAGGTTAGGGAGAGTGAAGCAGGTATCAGGTTTGCCTCTACTGCTCAGGGATGCACAAAGGGATTTCATAGCAAGGAGAAGAACCCTGAGCTTCTCAGCCGAGAGGAGACCGCAGACAAGCCAAAGGCCAAAACAGTGGAGGAGCTCATCGTCCAAGGACCAATATCTGCTGAGAAGATGCAGCAGGGAAGACCAAGGTGAGTGAAATGGGCTCAGCTAACAGTGTCACCCTGCTATGCCAGATCTGCACATCTGCCCTGCTGCTTCCCTAGGAGAGGCAATGACACATTGCAAAAAAATAAACACTTGGCCTTTGCTGCTGCTGTTTCCCAGCTCTGATCAGCCAAGACAGCTGCTGCCAGTTAAAATATCCAGGTCTCTGGAGCAGGCACTCGGGCAACTGAACCTGTCCTCCAAGGATGAGGCATCTGAGGGCAGTTGCACAGGTAGTGATAAGATGATGGATGACAGTGGGGTTGCATGTGGCAAATTCAGAATGGGATTTTGCATGGCAAGTTCAGCAAAGGATGCTGCATGCTCACCCACCTGCAAAACCACTGAGCTGTGTCCTGGATGCATTGCAGCGGGCTGTGCTTAGGGCCAGTGCATGCTAAGCTAGGGGGCTGGCAGTGGGTTAGCAAGGAGGGTTTGGGGTCAGGCAGATGCAGCACGTGTCCTGGAGTGAAGCTGTGTTGCTTTTGCAGGTGAGGCAGCTGACCAAGTGAGAGCTGGCACCACTTGCAAGAATGCAGGCTGCAAGGCAGTGAGTATTTGGCAGGGTGCCGTCTGTGCTATATGTCTGGGAGCACTGCAGGTCCCCTGCAGGGGTTCATCTGCCAAGTGTAGGGCAGAGTGCTGGGCAAGTGAAAGATGGCAGTGTGCATTTGCTTCCTACACTCCTGCTCATCCAGTCCCTGAAGCAGCTGCTTTCAGTGACATTCCTGCAGGAGACTTCCAAATTCCTGGGTTGGTGGAACATTTGCATTTCATTGCTGTTAATTGCTTGTAATTAAATTGAACAGTCATTCAGTATGTGGGCATATAGGCGAAATGCATGTGGAATAATTCCCTCTTGCCTTTAATTAACGCAGCACAGCCTACTTTCAGTCTTGCCCAAGGCTGCCTTGTACACCCCGAGTCTGGAGGGGGACCAAGCTGTGGGAGGGCCAACAACAGAGAGGGGAGTGAGCAGGAAGCAACAGGTAGAAAGCAGATGAAGACAGGAAACTGACAGGCTCTAGGAAGGAGTGGAAAGGACAGAGTGGACAAACAGCCCTTTCCACCTTGGAGCAAATTTATCTGGTATCCACGCTTGACCACTTGACCACTGTCCCAGTGCTGCCCAGCCTAGAGCTGGGACCAGCCTGTGTTTGGGAGATGGCATATGGCAGGGCTGCTGCAAGGGTCCTGGGGATAACACAGGTGTCCTGCTGGCAGGGAGCAGGGACCTGTGCCAGTCTGCTGGCTGGGCATAGTCCAGAGTAAGTCCTGACAGATACTGGATCTACTAAAAGGGTGATGTTGGGCATCATGCAGAAATGGGCACCAAAATTTTCCACTGCTTCTTGCTCCACAGATCTATCAAGGCCCAGACAGCAACACAGAAGTTTGTACTTTCCATCCTGGCACTCCTGTCTTCCATGAAGGGTAAGAAACAACCCTTTACAGGGGAGCAAACTGATCCTGCAAGTGTCACATTGCAAGGGTGTGTGGCCTCAGCAGCACAGCCAGTGTAGTTGTGGGTGGCACCACACAGGTGATAGGTGGGCAGGAGTTGCTGCTGATCCTGAGCTCTTCTCCCTCACCACTGGAAAGCCTGCCTGTGGCCCCTGTTCTGCTTCTGTGGGCACTCCCCACTCAGGTCACCTGGCCCTCCCCAGGATGAAGTACTGGAGCTGCTGCAGAATCAAAACAACAGACTTCAGCACCTTCCTCGAGCAGTTGGGCTGCAGCAGTGGACAGCACTGCTGGATGGAAAAGGAGGGGGTAAGACTCGTGTGAGCCAAGTGCCATAACTGGCCCCTGAGGAATGCTGCTTAGTATGCTCTGCATTCACACAGGTTTCTGCATTTAATTAGCGCGTGTATGTCTGTGTCTGTGTGGGCAAGAAGTCCAGGATATACCTGAAAGTGCATCTGAGTCAGCAACTGCTCTGATCAACCCCCTCTGAGTCCAGTCTATTCTTTGTCCAACAGCAGAAAACATGTAGTGGATGTGAAGGGTGATGCAGCGAATGAACTGTGATGTTGTGATGCAGATACTTTGTGCTACTCGTCACCTCAGTTTGGGGCTGTGATTCCTTCTGGGGCATTTGTTTGGCTGGCAATGCTGAGCACTGCAGGGAGTGTCTGCTGGTGATGCTCAGAAATGCCTGGTGGGGCCAAGGTGGCCTATGCACAGAAAAGGTGGGAGTCCTGCGTGAGAAGGTTGAAACGTGGCCAGCTGGGGGTCATGTGTCTACCCAGTTTAGCACAGTGGCATGATCCACATCCCACAACAGCCCTTGTGTTGCTTTCCAGACTGCTTGGACACAGCAGTGTGACTCTAACAAGAAGGAGAGATCTCTGGTCTTAATATGCCCTTCTGGAGCAACCCCAAGCACAGCACAGATCCCCCACATTGCATGGGACAGCCTAGCAGGGAATAGCCACCTTCTAATAGGCCACCTCCTCTCAAAAACCTGCATGAAAGGCAGGGCTTGATTGTGCTTAGCTGAGGCTGTTTTCAGCTGGTGCTCTGTGAAGAAGACATGCAAAGGACATCCCCTCTGTTTGGGATGTGCTGGGGCTAAACACTGTCATGACAGGTTCCTCTTCCAAGCAGAACAAGAAGACTGTGTCATGCCGGCAGGACTGGCACCAGACCAGCAGCCAGGTGGTGGTGACAGTTTACGCCAGGAACCCCCTGCCTGCCCTCAGCAGTGTCAAAGCTAACAAAACCGTGGTAAGTGAGGCCAGCAGAGCTGGGCTGGGAGCTGCACTTTCATGGCACGCGACTTTGACAAACCAGCAGCTAGGAGGTGGCTGAGTGCTTGATGGTCTGTTGCTGCAGACAGGGTTGGCACTGTCGATCTGCCATCCCTGAACTAAGAGCCTCATAACTACTCTGCTGCTGCAGCAGCATCTGCCTGGCCACTCTTCAACCATAGCAGGTGGCTTTGCTGGCTTTGAATCACTGCACTGGTGGCAGACGTGAAGGTGGCAGACATGCTCTGCAGGGGTGAAATGTTCCCAAGTGCTGAGGGGGCCACCAGTCTGTTACACTGGAACCAGGATGTGGTTTGATATGCCACTGGAAGGCAGCTGTACTGTTCACATCACTTTTGTGCTACACACTCAGATAATTTTTCTGTTGATCTTTCAGCTTGAAGTCCACTTAACCTTTGAAGGGAATAAGATTTTCCATGCAGAATTGGATCTCTGGGGGGTAAGATCCTGTTTACTTTGATTTCTGTATTCTAGTATTCCAGCAAACTCTGTGAGACTGGGCTGTAATGCAGCCTATGCTCTGAGAGACGTACTGGTAGCCTCACAAAGAGGCTCCCAGAAAGGAAGATTACTCTGTGTGTAGTTAGAATTCTCAGATTTTTGAAAAAGCAGCTAAAAGGTTGTTGCTGCAATTTCTGCACAGTCCTTCCTGTGCATGGAGCAGACTCCATACACGAGGCAGACTGTATTATTGCATAGAAATGCTGTGGTTCCCTGTTCTTCCCCAGCTGGTTCATCTGTGGGGGGGGAAAAAAAAGCCATTTCGTAGTTCTTGCTTCAGTATGATTCACTGCTTGTTCTTGAAGCCTTGTAGAGAACACAGGTCCACTAGAGCTCTTGCAACAGAAGGGCCCTGTTTATTTCCAGAGCTCCAGTTTTCTATGGTAGTAAATGTCGATGGAGAAATTAGGTTTTTCTCTGATCCCATACTGGTAGCATTTCCTGAGACACATGCCAGGACAGTGGTACCTATCTGACTGCTGTGACTACTATCTTGGAAATGCTGCCACAGCACTGGCTTGCTTTGAAGTGCCTGCATTCATAGCTGTCTATGCTAGGAAATGCTTTACAATTGTGATGGCTGTTTCAGAGGGTGCCAGTGACGGCACTGATTGATCCTAGACTAAGAGCAGAACTAAACATTGCTGCCAGCAATGTTAGTGTTTTGGGTTTGGTCCTAGACTGGCCCAAAGGGTCTATGGCCCATCAGGTCCTTGTATCTGTCTGCAATCCTGCAGGAAGTTTGAGCAGAGAGAGGCTCGCTCTGTGATTTCTCAGGTCACAGAGCCTGCTGCTGGGACAGGGTCTGCCGCTGTCTCAGCACAGCTTCCTGATTCGGGGAAGGCTGTACCACAGCTTTGCACATTGCAGCAGCCAGCTGAGCTTTCCTAAGCTACCAGCACTATGGTGCTACTTACTTAAGACTGTGAAACCCACCAGGAGCTCAGGTTTCAGCCTGCTCAGTCTCCTGGCAGTTGAGGAAAGATTTCTCCTCTCTTTTCCTCCAGCAGGGCTCTGCCCATAAGGGAATGAGTATGTGCTCCCTTGCCGAGCTTACTGCATCCTTTCCATCTCTTCTAGGTCATCGAAATACAAAAGAGCTTTGTGAGCATGGTCCCTACTAAAGCAGAGATCACACTCTGGAAAGCCAGCCCTGGCCTCTGGGCCAGACTGGAGCTCCGACTAAGCAGGTTGCCCTCCTACGGTGACCAGGAGAAGGAGACTGCCAACACAGAGGAGCCTGAGACAGCACAGTGGGAGGACTCTGATGACAGCTTGAGCTGGTCAGAGGATGAAGATGATGAGCTGGAGATGGGAACAGCAACTGATGGTCAAGTGAAGCTTGAACAGTTGCAGCAGAGTAATGCTGGCTCCTGAGCTGCTGTGGACTCAGGCATCAGCTCCAGAGGAGCAGACCCAGCCCAGCACTGCATGCAGGCTGCAGTATGCCCTCCTCCCTGGTCAGAAGCAAGTAATAAAAACCCAGAGCAAAGATCATACTTGGAAATTCCTGATAGCTGCTTAAGAAATGGGCTGAACGATGCCATGTGTCTCTCCTGTGCCTGGCCAGGCCAGGCCAATGGGAAAATCCCCTTTACCCACCTCAGGCACCTATGCCGCTTTCTCCTTGGAGCCAGGGTGCTCACAGCCAGGCCCTGGCGTTTCTCTGAGTGCAGAGGCCCAGCGCTGCGGGGGCGGCTAAGAACAAGGGCCACCGTCCCCTCAGCAGTGGCGAAGCGGGGTGGGGGACGGGGCCAGGGAGGCCTCAGATGGGGTGCAGCACCGGCTGGCACGAGGGAAACGTTATTGCAGCCTGCGGGGCCTCAAAGGCCCCCTCTACAGAGACCCCGTATGGTCGCGAAACCGCCGGCAGCGAAAGGCCGGTACCGCGCAATCGGCAGCACTCCGATGGACGGGGTGAGCTCCCGGGGGTTTCGCCGGCTAACACCGCCCCGCACTGAGAAGGCCCCGGCGCGGGGGCGCGCACTCCGCGCTCGCTGCGCCGGGCGGTGCCGAGCGGCGCCCCCTGCTGAGCCGTCCGGGGGATGCGGCCATACAGACAACGCGTGCGCGCGGCGGCGGCAGGG
>JAOXOE010000694.1:648368-687305 GCA_028565055.1 Phoeniculus purpureus | reverse complement strand
AATGGGTTGCCCAGGGAGGTGGTTGAGGCCCTGTCCCTGGAGGTGTTTAAGGCCAGGCTGGATGGGGCTCTGGCCAGACTGATCTAGGGTGGGATGTCCCTGCCCATGGCAGGGGGATTGGACTAGATGATCTCTTGAGGTCCCTTCCAATCCCTAATGATTCTATGATTCTGTGATTCTATGATTCTATGCCTGGTGTGGGACACCAAGGCCCTGTGCCTAGAGGTCCGTATGCTGCACCTTCACTGGGGTCAGGGCATCAACCACACAGTGAGAAGCTGTAAGAGCAACCAGACCATGGGGTGGGACCCAGACAGGAGCAGGGGTAAGGAGGTTGTTTGGTCATGGCTTTTGTGGGTGAGACTTGACCCAGCACTGGGATGCTGCCCAGCCATGCAGGACATTTTTCCAACCCACCCTGTGCCACTACTGGCAAAGGTCCCCTCTACCCTCCATCTCTGCATTCAGCTCTCCCTCCTCAGCTTTTCCCAGTGCTAGCTCTGTTTTGCCTGTGTTTTCCCAGGGATCCCAACAAGCCTGTCCCCCAAGACACCAAGTTCATCCACACCAAGGCCAACCGGTTTGAGGAGGTGGCCTGGTCCAAGTACAACCCCCGTGACCAGCTGTACCTGCACATTGGGCTGAAGCCACGGGTGCGTGACCACTATCGGGCCACCAAGGTGGCTTTCTGGAAACATCTGGTACCCCACCTGTACAACCTGCATGACATGTTCCACTACACCTCCACTACCACCAAAGTGCCACCACCTGACACCACACAGAACTCCCACATCACCCGCCGGCCCAACAGCAAGATCTGGACCACCAAGCGCCCTGCCATCTCACCTGCCTACAACAGTGAGAATGGGAAGGAGAAGTGGAGCCCGGAGCAGGAGGCAGGCACCCTGCTTGAGAGCCCCCGCGACTATTCCACCGAGCTCAGTGTCACCATCGCTGTGGGTGCCTCCCTCCTCTTCCTCAACGTGCTGGCCTTTGCCGCCCTCTACTACCGAAAGGACAAGCGGCGGCAGGACACACACCGGCAGCCCAGCCCTCAGCGTGGCACCACCAACGACATTGCCCATGCCCCCGATGAGGAAATGCCCTCCTTGCAGGTGAGCCAGGGGCACCACGAGTGCGAGGCTGTGCCAACCCATGACGCCCTGCGCCTGGCTGCTCTGCCTGACTACACCCTCACCCTGCGCCGCTCTCCAGACGACATCCCGCTCATGACCCCCAACACCATCACCATGATCCCCAACTCGTTGGTGGGGCTGCAGTCCCTGCACCCCTATAACACCTTCACTGCCGGCTTCAACAGCACAGGGCTCCCACACTCACACTCCACCACGAGAGTATAGCTGCCCACCGGCGGCACACACGCATGCACGCACGCACACGCACGCAGCAGACACTGGCAGAGGGACTGGCAGGGCCAACAGAGCCCCTGGGTGGAGGGGCAGTGCTCATGTACACTGCGGCACCAAGCTCGGAGACCTGCGGGGTCCCAGCACAGCTGGATGCCCTGCTCTCTCCCCCCAGCGCTTTTTCTTTCATTCCTATCAAACTTTTGAGAAGTGCTTTGACTCTCCCGCCTCTTGACCAGATGGCCCTGTGTGTCTTCCTGGGGCACTGGTGGGGTGCAGGGGGGACACAATGTAGCCCCTGTGCCCACACACTGGAGTGGGCAGGTAGGGGGGATCATGATGGCAGCAGCCACGGGGCTTCCCACACCTGGGCTGTGCCTCCCCATGGTGGGGATTGCACCTCAAACGTTCCGCTTGCTGAGCTCCCCAGGACTGATGAGGAGCAGTGCTGGGCATCCCTCTTGACTGGTGCCTGGGGATCTCCAGGCAGCTTGGCATCCTGAGTGCACTGGAAAAGGCTCCTTCACTGTGTCAAGAAGTGGCCCCGGGCCATGGTGCTATAGGCAGAGGGAGCAAGCAGGGTCTGGGGACCAGACCTCATGCTGGGTGTGGGTGCTGGGGCCAGTGCCAGGGCTCGGGGACCCCATAGAGCCTGAAGCAAGGCCCCAGGCTGAAAACTTGGCATCTTTGCCCCTCTTTGCGCTGCAGAGAATCTCTTTTGTGTCCGTCGTTTCTCTTTGCAGAGACATTTTTTAAGCAGATCTTTAGTTCTTTACACACTAACAAAGTTGCCGCGTTTTGTCCTTTGTAAAGATTTTAAAACCAAGTGTTCTTGATATAAAATAAAAAGCCAGTTAGAAGCCAGCGTGTGCACGCGGTGCCAACCCCCTGCAGCCCCCAACTACTGCAGGCAGGCACCAGGCAGGTCACTGCCTCCTGCACCGTTGGGCCGCGCTCTTTTGTATTTTTTATATTCTCCCTTCTCTCTGTCACCCATGCCCACGTATCTCAGCCAAATAGTCTACGTGACAGCCCACTCACGAGTGCCCCTCACCCTGGCCCACCCTGCTGCTACCACCAGCCAGTGCCACCCACCACCCTGCGTGGGCATCACTTGCTGTGAGCACCATCTGCCCATCCCCGTCAGCCCAGGGCAGCCCCCGGCACATGCTCCCCACTCTCCTCTGTTCCCCCAGGAACACCCCATGTCCCTCCACCACTTGCCCAGGGCCATGCTGTGCCTTCCCTAACCGTGCTGCTGCCCAAAGGCAGCTCTGGCTGTTGGCAGCCTGCGGCAGGGGTGGGCAGCACTTTGGGGCTGGCAGGAGCAGGGTGAGCTGAGTAGAGACACTGACTGCTGACCGCCTCACACCCACTGGGGCTTTTCTCCTGTCGTGGGGTGACCCCAACTCCAGCATCCAGGGCCAGTGGCTGGGATAGACACCTGGGCAGGGGCTGCTGGAGTGGAGCCACTGGAGGTGGTGGGGCTGGGACTGAAGCACCTGCTGGGCTGGTGGAGCCCTGAGTTGCACAGAGCTGCAGGCAGTGGAACTCAAGGCAAGGGACTTCAGTACAGACAGATGTGCAGAAGGCACTGCTTGGGAACCTACATGGGGCACTCCAGTTTCAGCCCCCCCCAACGCAGCGGGCGCTGGCACCCGGGACCTGGGGATGCAGGAGGAAGGGGCAGGTGCTTGTGGGGACACTGTACCTCGTTTTGTGCAAGACGGTCCGGCTGGCAGATGCTGCCCATGCTGGCGGCCGTGATGCACCGGTGCCGGCTGGCCCTCTACTGCCTTGGGCCAGTGAACCCCCAGCCCTGCACCCTGACCTAGTCCCCCCCTCCAAGCAGGGCTGAGGGTGAGGATGCTCTTTGGAGAATGTATTTATACCCTGTCACCCATGCAGAGTAACAAATTCAAAATAAAACAGAAGTGATATTTTTAATAGTGGTGTGTCTTGTGTCTTCTTGGAGCGTGCGTAGGCCAAGGGCTCCCAGCCTGGGTAGGGGTGCCTTTGCTGGCTCAAAGCTAAAACCAGTCACCCTGGACATAGCAGTGACTGCTGAGAGAGGGCAGGGACACTCTCCATGTCCCTGGCACCCAGCCTGCAGAAGAAGGACCCCAATATCACACTACCAAGTCAGAGTGCTGGACACCCAGTGCAGCAGGAGCCAGCCAGGCAAGTACATTGTGACCCTGGAGTGCTAGCGTCAAATGCCACAAGGGGGGGGGTGGGGGGGTGGAAATTCCCTCATGTCCCCACTGAAGCAGTGGGACAACATGTGGGACCTCATCTGCCCCCTCCCACAGGAGTTCACTCCTTTCCCATCCCATCTCCCCTCCCCCTACATGCCAACCAGGAAAACTGCTGGTTTCGTTTATTTTTAATGTAATTTCAGCTAGAGTTGCCATGGAAACCAGGCATAAGACCTGAATCGCCTCCAGGCAGCACGCAGGCAGCAGAGCCAGGGTGAGGCCTCCGTCCAGAGAGGACTAGGGGGCAAGTGGAGAACAGGCTGGAGGGTGCATGAGAGGTCCTGCCCCGCTCTCCCGGGGGCTCTTTGCCGCTGGCACATGTCCCCCTGCTCAGCACTGTGCTCCCAGTGCTGCTTAGTATGGAGGTCCTGCAGCCCATGCCAGCTTGTGCCCTGTGTCCTGGAGCTGCAGCACCAGGCAGGCAGCATGGGTATGGCCTGGGGATGCCATACCCTGCACCTTAGGATGGCAGCAGACCTCTCACCATGGGGCAGCTGAAAATGGTGGAGAAGGTGCTAGTGACAGCACACAGAGTGCCTGGGACTGGAAGCAGCAGAGTCAAACTGCAATGACACTCCTGCCCAGGGCAAAGGGTTGCCTTCTCCTGGGCTTTTCCATGCCGACAGGTAGAGCTGCTCTCTGTGGGTTCAGCTCTGTGGACACGAAGATAGCTGCCCATCCGTGGAAACACCTTTTTTTTGCAGCATAGTTCCAACAGTAGCCATCTCACTGGGATACAAACACCAGGACCAGCCCTGTCTAGTGGCTAATGGCCCATCACAGTAACACTGGCATCCCTGCCAGCTGCCCACACCGCAGTTCCTGACACCCTTGAAAGGGAAATGGCTTTCTGCCTCAGAACAAGGGTTTGCCCTCCCCTTCTGTTTTCTTTTCTCATCCTTGCACAGCCCTAGCTGCTGGCTGTCCCAGTGTGCTAAGAAAGCTAGGGACCCCATGGACAAGCTGGTGACAGACAACACATGGCCATTATGCTACTGCCTTTGCCTCCATCTGTCTACAGTGTCCTTGACCATCATAAGCATTTCTTTGTAGACCCAGCTAAATTCAGGAGGCTGTCTTTGTGTTCTGAAAAGCATGTGCACGTAATACCTGTATGATGCTGTGAGACACTTCCAGCTTCTGGGAACAAGTTTAGGGCTGCAGGCAAAGAGAAGTGTAAAGGAACTGAACCACAAAGGTGTCCCTGGCACAGGGAGAAGATGAGTGACCTGTGTCTGGCCCTTGCCTCCTCCAGGAGCCACAGCCAGCAGGAGGACAGGAATGCTGCTCTGTACAGCAGCTTCGCTGTGACAGTGTCCTGGTTTCTGCACCCTGGACACAAGATGGCAGGCATGCAGGAGGGCAACGCAAGCCATTATACCATGCACTGCAATGCCCTCTGCCCCATGCTGCAGCAGCACAAAGGATTTCTGTGCTCACCCGCTGCCCATGCCCTTCCTGGCAGAGTTTACTAAAACCAGAGTTTTGCCTTTCCAAGAGCAGCAGCCTGGATCCAGGGACATTTCTGCTGCCATCAGCCCAAGCCTGTACTGCAGTGGCCATCCAGTCTGGTGATGACACTGAGCAATGGGGCAAGATGGCAGAGGGAAAGGGCCCTCCAGATCATCTTTGTCTTTCTGGCAGTAGAGGTGTTTCAGCAATGGTTGGATCTTGATTTCCTCTGTTGTACCAACACAAGACTGTTGGGCTGTGAGATCTCTGGCCCCAGTAAGGCACCAGCAGCTGCATTCGGCCAGCCGGATGCTGGTTCAGCCCTGCCCGTCTCCTCAGCTTGCCTGTGCTGGACATGCCCACGCAGTCGAGCTCTGTGCTGCGACTGCAGGCACTGGAACCAACTCACAATTAATGCCATTATCACTGAACGCATTTTTGGTCCACGGAGTAGCGTGTGAGGCATTTTTCCGAGCACTGGAGGCAGCGCTGGTCATGGCTGCTTCCTACAGCTCGGTACTGACCGCTGCCTTTGCCTCAGCGCTTCTGCTGCTGACAGCCCGGTGGCCGCGCCGCAGGGCCAGCGGCAGTCCCGAGCAGGCAACCCCCGCCCTCCCGCGGGGCTCCGGGGCCTCCCATCGCCTCCCGGAACAGAAACCGGGCAGGCACCGGGCTGGACAGCAACTCCCCGGTTTCTCCTGCCTCTTTCATCTTTTTTTCTCCTTTTTTTTTGAAATATTTTGTAATGGGCTCCCAAGCAGCCCAGGCCCCGGCCGGTGCCGTGGGAAGGGGCAGCCCCGCGGCCCGGCCCGGCCCCGCAGCTCCACCTGCTGCCGACGCACCGGGCTGCGACCACCTCGTACTGCGCCGCCCTGCCCGCTGCTCCCGGCCCGCCTCCTGGATACCGTGGTGACCCCCGGACAGGCTCCCAGTGTCCCCCAGTGCCTCACCCTCGCCCCCCTTCGCAGCCTGGCCAGCGCAGTCAGGGCGGTGCCGCAGCCGCTCCCGACGCTGCTGACTCAGCGGGAGGGTTATCGAGGGCCGAGATTGCGGGCCCGGCGGCACCACCCCCCCAACACCGCACCTCACTGCCCACCTCCGCCGGCACGTAGTGGCCAGCTGCCGTTATGGTGCAGGAGGCAGCAGCATCCTCCCAACCCCACCCTGCTTCGCTCCCTTCAGGGGATGTGCAGGTCCTGCCCCAGCCGGGGCCTCTAACCACGGGCCGTGTCCCGCGACGCTGTGTGCAGGGCTCTGGTCGGCGGGACCTTGGAGCGGGCCGTTAGCTGGATTAATGGTTGACAGGCTGTTTGCCTTTCCAGGGAATGTACTTTTGCACGTTAAATCTGGGTGCTGATGGCTCCCCAGGAATCAGACAACAGCCTGCACCACCGGATCGAGGTGCTGCAGGGGTTGGGAGTGCCCAGAGCCGCCCCTGGGCTGGAGAGCAGGACCCTGCCCTGGTGCGTGTGTCCATGGAGGGTGCTCACAACAGGGAGCCAGGCCCATAGATTTCCCCCAGTGACCATCCTGAGTGGCTGGTCTTGCCTTGGTGCTTCAGTGGCCCCTGGGCTGTCGTCAGGAAATTCTGGATCAGAGGGTGCCTCGGCAGCGTGAGCCAGGCTGGGCACACCTGTGGTGTTTACTCGGCAGGGAGCAGGTCCTGAAAGGAGCAAGGCTATTTGGGAGGGAGTGGGTGACGTGCCTGAGGGCAGTATAAAGTCCAGGGTGCTGTGCTGGAGGCTGAGGCCACTTCGATCCTCGAGAGCTTTGCCTGCCCTGGTCCTGAGGTGAGAGCCTGGTGGGCATGGCACCACTGTGGTGGTGGCCACTGTCCCCAGCTGGGGGACACTGTGGGGGGTGGTGTCCAGGGTAGGGGCTGCAGAGGGCAGAGCTGGGGGTGGTAGCCCCCATAACAGGAGCAGGGCAAGGAACAACTGGTATGTGCGCAGGGCACTGACTGCACTCCCCATGGCTTCATGGAGAGTTTTTACCCACCCCCATTTGTGTAGCTCTGTGTACTCACACCCTGTTCTGAGGGGTGGAAGTGGCATTTGGGCTTTGTTGCCCCTACACCCTGCAGGACCCGAGCTGGTAGATTTTACTGAATATTACTCTTCCCACCTGGGGCTGGGAACAAAACGTGAGGAATGTGGCACCATCTCCTACAGGACCCAGTGGGGACACAGCGTGACAGTATGGCTCGGACACAGAGGGTCTGACCTGAGGGACTCAAAGGGTCTTCAAGCACAAGGGCTATGATCCCAACAAGACAGGGCATAGGGCAGCTCCAGAGCCCTGATAACCACTACTGCTGGAAGCAACCCACTGGCAGCAGCAGAGCCTCAAGAGCATGAGACTATCCAGCACATTCAGTCTCAAGAGTCCCCACGGTCTGTTCAGTGCCATGCTAGGGAGCAGACAGTCTTCAGCTCTGGTCCTAGTGCCCCATGCCATTGATGTGGGCTGGGCATGCAGCTGGGCTTTGCCATACATCCTGGAGAGTGGACTTCAAGGCACCTCATGTGGCCATCCATTCCAGTGATGCCAACGTAGGGGTCTCACTGGGCAGACTGATGAGTATCTGACAGTCAGTGATCTAGGGGGACCTCAGCCATGGCTGCCATGGGGCAAGGTGAGAGCGGGTGTGGGGCCAGGGAGCGAGAACGCAGCACACAGGCACTTTGTTTGGCTGGGGTGGGCGGAAGTCAGGGCGTTGGATCTGAATGCTAAAGTGTGTTGTTCAGGGGCTGATAAAGGCCCCATTGTATGTAAATGCTTTATAAAGCAGCATATGACTTCCAGTGCAGGGCAGTGGCAGATAGAGACGAAGGCAGGTGGAGCAGAGCTCTCCTGCAGGAGACATGAAACCTTAGAGGGGCCACTGGGGCAGCTTCCGAGGACCCTTTGACACTGGCAGGTATGCACCGCCGGGACTCGTAGCACTAGCTGTGGCTGGAGGGCAGATCCCAGCCACTCAGGATTATACTTGGGGTAGGATGCAGCTCTCAGGACTGCTCAGTGTCAGTGGGTGGCCGTGGTGGGGTAGGGGACTGTGCTTGGGGTGTGGGCTCCCGGTGGGAACAGCTCTAGGAGGGTAGTAATGCATGGCTACGTGAGGAGGTCTCTCCAGATGAGGGCTCCCTGGCCCCACTCTTTCAGGGACTGCAGAGGTGAGACAGGGAGGTGGTGGTGCAGAGGAGCCCGTGGAATTCCTTGGGTCCTGTCCTAGCCAGAGAGCTCAGTGCTGGAAGCAGACTGGGGGGTCCTGTGGAGCTGAGGTTGCTTCATGCCCATCTTATACAGCTGCTCTGTATCAGGATCCCTGCACCAGTGTGGGGTGGCAGAAGCAATTTGCACTTCAGGACAAACTGGTCTCCTGCCTGTTCTGTCCAAAATGCTGCCCTGAGTCACATAAGCAGCAGAAGCCATGCTGTAGTCCTGCTATTCATCCATCCTGCTGCCCACCTACCAGGGATGTGTCAGTCAGCTGTTCCTAGGTCCCTCCTGGGGCTGCTGACACCAGAGCACCATGGTGGCTCTCAGCCAGGGGCTCTTCCCACTCCTAACACTGTCTCTTGCTGTTTGCTCCTGTAGACGTGACGAACAATGAATTGGGCTGGCCTCTACACGGTACTGAGCGGGGTGAACCGCCACTCCACCTCCATCGGGCGCATCTGGCTTTCTGTTATCTTCATTTTCCGGATAATGGTGCTGGTGGTGGCAGCTGAAAGTGTATGGGGAGATGAGAAATCTGCTTTCACCTGCAATACTCAGCAGCCGGGCTGCAACAGTGTTTGCTATGATCACTTCTTCCCCATTTCTCACATCCGTCTGTGGGCCTTGCAGCTCATCCTCGTCACCACTCCAGCCCTCCTTGTGGCCATGCATGTGGCCTACCAGCAGCACCAGGAGAAGAAGTTGCTGGTCCTGACAGGGCATGCAGACCCCAAACACCTGGAGGAAGTGAAGAAGCACAAGATGCGTATATCAGGTTCACTCTGGTGGACTTACGTCTTCAGCGTGGTCTTCAGGCTGCTCTTTGAGGCTGTGTTCATGTACATCTTCTACATGCTCTATCCAGGCTACCAGATGGTGCGGCTGGTCAAGTGTGAGGCTTACCCCTGTCCCAACACTGTTGACTGCTTCATCTCCCGGCCTACTGAGAAGACCATCTTCACTGTATTCATGCTGGTCACCTCCAGCATCTGCATCATCCTCAACATGGCAGAGCTGGTCTACCTTGTTGTGCGGGCTTGTGCCCGCCGAGGCCAGCACAACTCCAATCCTTCATCAAGGAAGAGCTCATTCTATGGGCACAAGCTGTCTTCTGAGTACAAGCAGAATGAGATCAACCAGCTTCTGACAGAGCAGGATGGCTCTCTCAAGGACATGCTGCGCCGCAACCCTGGGCTGCATGAGAAGAGTGACCGCTGCTCTGCATGTTAGGGCCAGTGCTGTGGGTGGCTCAGCCATTGTCCTCACCCTAACAGCCCTGTGCTGTCCCTGTCCCATGGATAGCATCCCTCAAGTGCTGGTCTGGGCCTCTCAGAGAGCCAGGAAGGCATCTCGGGCCATTAAATTTCTGTTCTCAGGCACTGCTTCCCTCCTTTCTACTCTGGCTGGGACATGCTGGGGATGGGGGTGACAGTGTGGGGTGCCCACCCCTGCGTCGTAGTCCATGTGGGTGCCACCAGGGGCTGTGTGACTTGCAGTGCCCAGGCTGGGCTGGGGCTGTGGCACCCTGGCAGCCAATATGCAGGAGCAATGACCCCTGGGTGGCATTGAGCACTGTCCAAAGGCTCGTGGTCCCCCAGCAACAGCCCCTGCAGCCCTTAATATATTTAGAAAGGTGCCCAGACCAAAAATAGAGGGGAAAATTTTCTCCAGTGGCTATTTCACCTGCCAATCATGGCGAAAGCCAATGGGGCACGCAGCTGCCTCATGTCCAGTAACCCCGCACCTGCCATCCGGTGGAAGAGGGACATAGTTGAGTGGACCTGTCTGCACTCTGCTGCCAGGGACCAGCCAGGAGGGAGCCTCACAGTATCCCACAGTGCCCCACTGAGGGGAGCTGGCGGCGTGGGAGCACCAGTGTCTGCCCCGCGCATCTGCCAACGGTGAGGAGTCCTGCTGAATTACCACCGCACTGTCTCCAGTGGTGTTCCCAGTGTGGCAGGGCTGCTTTCTGCTGAAGGTCTTTGCTCCTGCTGCCCTTCACGTGACAGGTTAGGGGGTTCCATGGGATGCAGGGTGGACTCACTGCAGTTGGGTCCCTGCATGTCCTCTTGGCTGGGATATGGGGTGGTGGTTTGGCAGGTTGTGGGGAGGCTGTGTCTGGAGGGTGACTGTCTTGCAGGGCACTGCAGTGTGTCCCATGGGGGACTGGAGCCTGCTGGGGAGGCTGCTGGAGAGCGCCCAGGAGCACTCCACAGTGGTGGGGAAGGTCTGGCTTACTGTCCTCTTCGTCTTCCGCATCTTGGTGCTGGGGGCGGCTGCTGAGCGGGTCTGGGGTGATGAGCTGTCTGGCTTTTCCTGTGACACACAGCAGCCAGGCTGCCAGAATGCCTGCTACGACAGCACCTTCCCCATCTCCCACCTTCGCTTCTGGGTTCTGCAGATCATCTTCGTCTCTACCCCCAGCCTCGTGTACCTGGGCCACATCCTGCATCTGGTGCACCTGGAGGAGAAGGCACGGCAGCAAGCGGCAACATGGGCTGACAGTGGGGCCGGAGAGCGGCACCCCAGGCAGCCCCAGCTTCCGGTGGGGGACATGCGGGGACGGGTCTGCATGCGGGGAGCTATCCTGAGAACTTATGTCTGCAATGTTGTCTTCAAGGCTCTCTTGGAAGTAGGCTTCATTGTGGGCCAGTATGCCTTGTATGGGTTCCAGCTGAAGCCCCTCTACACATGCAGCCGCTGGCCCTGCCCTAACACTGTCAATTGCTACATCTCACGGCCCACTGAGAAGACAATCTTCATCCTCTTCATGCTGGGGGTGGCTTGCGTGTCCCTGCTGCTTAACCTGGTTGAGATCTACTACCTGGGTCTCACCAAGTGCTGGCAGGGGCCAGGCCCAAAGTCCCGCATCCTACCCAGTCCTGGTGGCCCTGTGGGACCCCACGGCACTCGTGTCAACCTGCCCAGTAGTGGCAGCCCCATGGCTGCTGGCAGACCCCCCCACAGCCTGGCACCTCTTGGCAAGGCAGATGCATGGCTGGGAGGGGCTACTGGGTCCTATGTGAAGACGCGAGCAGCAGACCTGGCAGTATAAATATGGCCTGCTGGGATCCCTGGGGATGGGTGATGCATGAGTGGCCACAGGTGCGGTTCTATATCCAGGTCCTGCCAGGCTCATGGCACAGACCTCAAGGCCAGCACAACAGACAGGCATGGCCCCAGGGACAAGGTCTGTTGCTCACTGCACCATTTTGAGAAGCAGGCCTGATGTGGCCAGGCTAGGGCAGGGGCTTGTCAGCCAGGCGGAGCAAATAAAACACCCATTGTACCTCACTTGACTCCTGCTCTGCTCATAGACTCCGAGGCATTGATTGCTTTCCAACTGGTCTGTCCCATCGACACAATGCATGGCCAGGGCAGAGTCACTGCAGGGTTGGTTTGAGCTGCAGCCCATGGGCAAGGGACAGGCAGGGGATGCCAGGCTGGCAGCAGCAAACACAGAGTGAGGTGCCATCCCAGCATGCCCGTGCTCCAGGGGCCAGTCACGGTAGGAAGTGCAAGCAGCACAGCTTGAGTGAGATACACAGTAGCAGAGGGACACTAGCCCTGCTTTCGTGTGGTGTCCATCCTGTTCCATCCAGGGCAAAAGCAAGGGCTGCCAAAAGTTTTCCACATCTTTATTTGAAATGAATGGTTTCCAGAGACACATGGTTAGTTCTACTGCTCTGGCATTACTACCACAAGACTGGTGAGCAGCTCACTCTCCACATGGACATAAAGAACTGGTGGCCCCGGGCCAGGGCCCAGAACAATATATACAGGCTCAACAGGAGACTCATGTACAGTTCAAGAAAACCAACCAGAACATGAGGGGCAGGAGGCAGCAGGACGCAGCACAGCCGGAGACAAGTTTGCCCTGAGCAGGGCACTTGCACACTGCTGCTTTGGGAGGGAGGAGGAGACCAGACTGAGCTCCTCACTTTAGCCAGCAGCTGCCTGAGCCTGGAGCCACAGCACAAGGACCCACTGATGGCACCTTCCAGAAGAGGGGGGTTATGCCACAATGGAGGACACTGGGGAGAAAGGGGCAGCATCTCCATCAGTTTTCTGCTAACTCAGAAAACACTGACAAAATTGAGACGTGTCCCTAGGGTGAGGCCGTGTCTCTGCCCTCGTGTTCCAGTGTCAGCTCCCTCCCTGCAGCCAGCCTAAACCTCTCTCACTCCTAGCAACAAGTCTTCCTCCTGCCCCAAAAGCTCACAGGCCAGGGGTGGTCCTTCCGCACAGGCTTGGAAACATCATCCTGTTGCAGCAGCAGGGCTGCTGTGCCACCCACAGCCTTAGGAACAGAGAATTAGAAGTCTCAGGGCTGCTGGTCCCAGGCACTCTGCCATATTGTGCAGTTCAGGGCTAGGGGTAGGGTGGGACAGGTGTAGGCAAGGGCAGCTGGCCTCAGGCTCTGCCACCCCCTGTGGGGACTGGAACCACAGGGACAGGAAGCAGGTCTGAGCATGGGGGCCATGCATGTAGGAAAGGCCTGGAAAGAGGAAGTTGTCCGAGTCTGGTAATGATGAAGAGACAGCACTGCTACAGCACCATCCCCTCCCACGCTGCATGGCCCCCAACCTGCTGCAGGAGGCAGTGAGATGAAATGCTCAGGGCTGAAGCACCTGAACAGCCTGGCAGCACCTCACTCTTAGTCCATGTCGTCCTCCAGGCCACTAAGTCGACTGTGCTCCTCGTAGATCTCTCTCACAGCCAGAATGCGGTTCAGCATGCTCTCCAGCATGCTCCGGTCCATGGGGATAACTGAGTACCAGAGTGGGGACTCAGCAATACATGACCGTTCAGGCTGCAGGTAGAAGACATCGTTGCGGTTCCGCAGACTCTCAGGACTGTAAAAAGAAAGGAAGGTGAGGCCTGGATGTGAGCTAATGGGGCTAAGAAAGCTTGGCCTCCCCTCATGGTTATGGGGGTGCTCAAGGCTTCTCACCCTTCATCAGGACAAGGACACAAACTGAGGTTATAGTTACTCAGACAGGACCAAACCCACTAACAAACCAGGACTCCTACTGCAAACTCCTGCCTGTCTGGAAGGAAGCAGGTAATGGAAGGGGCCAGAGAGAAGCATTGTCTCATCCATGATCTGTACAAGTAGCGCAGTCATAGAATCATTAGGGATTGGAAGGGACCTCGAAAGATCATCTAGTCCAATCCCCCTGCCACAACAGGATCACCCAGACCAAGTCACACAGGAACACATCCATATTGTTCTCTAGAAGTTTTAAGCACCTGCAACAGTCTTTAACATGAAAGTACCTTCCCCACCGTAAGTCACTATGGAATCATATCCACCTGTTGTAGAAAGCCACCAGGTTTGTCAGGCATGAAGCCGTGTTGCTTGTTACCAATCAACTCTGTATTTTCCATGTACCTCAGCACAGTTTCCAGGAGGATCTGCTCCATGATCTTGCCAGGCTCAGAGATGAGACTGACTGGCCTATAGTTCCCTGGATCATCTTTCTTCCTCTTTTTTAAAATGGATGTTATGATTCCCTTTTTCCATTTGGTAGGAACTACACCAGACTGCTGTGATTTCTCAAATATGATGGATAATGACCCAGCAATTACATCCACCACTTCCCTCAGAACCTGTGGGTGTATCCTATCAGGTCCCAAGGACCTGTAAACCTTCAGGTTCTTTATAATGTCACAAACCTAATCAGCCCCTTCCATGAGTGGTTCTTCCTTCTCCCAGTTCCAGCCTCTGACTTCTGTGGCATGGTTTGCGTTCTTTCCAGTGAAGACTGAGGCAAAAAAGTGACTGAGCACCTCAGCCTTCTCCATATCACAGCTTACCAGGTCACCTGTTTCTTTCTGGAGAGACCCACATTTTCCCTAGGTTTTTTCCTCCAATACATCTGTAGAAGCTTTTATTCTTGTCCTTCATGTCCCTGGTCACATTTAGTTCTATCCAGGCTTTCGTCTCCCCAAACCAATCCCTGGCTACACAGGGTATTCCTTTGCATTTCTCATGGGCTACCTGTCCTCACTTCCATCTTATGCCTAGTCTTCCCTCTTTTGCCTAAGTTTGTCCAGGAGGTCCTTGCTCACCCATGCAGGACTCCTGGCATTTTGCTTGACTTTCTTTTTGTAGGGATACAGTGCTCTTGAGCTTGGAAGAGGTGGTCCTTGAATACTAACCAGCTTACTTGGGCTCCCAGTCCCACCAGGGCTCTGTCTCATTGCATACTAACAAGGAGGTCCCTGAAAAGGCCAAAGTCTGATCTCCAGAAGTCCAGGGCCATCCATGCTGCCCCTAAGGACTTTGAACTCAGTGCACTATCAACTACAAATGTTTGGAAAGAAGCACCAGCCACTCCACTGAGCCCCACTGAAAACTGAGGGGTGGACCCAAAACAGCACATGCTCCTTTCTCCAGAGAAAACCTCACCATTTAGAGAGATAAAACTCATAGAACTTGACTGGACATCGGAGTGGGTTCATCCTGTTCTCCCGCTGCTCCAGCATTGGTATGTCCTCCTCACGTTTTCGCTTTCCAGAGCTGCCATCTGCAGAGGGGCAGAGAGCAGGATCATGGCAGTGCCCAGCAAGTGAGGCAGGGGGAAGGACAGACGTGTTCCACTGGACCCTACCTCGGCCTTTCTTTTGCTTGGCAGGAGCATAGTAGCGGATGCTCACCACCTTTGTCATGCCTCGAGCTGTGTTGCACTTGCGAGACTGGCGCACCACATTGGTGAAGGACAGCTGCATGTGCTCTTCTGCTGTCTGCAGCCTGAAGAATTTGGTGTTGAAGAACATCAGGGTGTTGAGGAGCACAAAGGGTGAGTAGACGCCCAGCTGCTTGCACTCCCAGAGGTGCTCCTCCTCAACACGTGAGAAAACGGTGTCTGCAATGCACAGAGGAAGAACCAGGTCACATCACTAGTGGACTACTGTGGCAATCTTTTCACCCTGCCCAGTCAAACTAATTGCAGAAGTATCCCCCCTCCCACCAGATTACTTCTCCAGAGCAATCAGCAGATGTAGATGCTGGCTCTGCCCAGTCACAAGCCAGAGTGCAGCCAGATCATAGGCCAGAACCCAAATCAGTCCTAACCATTTGTCCCTATAGACAACCAAAAAGCAAACCAGGTCAGTACTCCACCACAGGAAAAGCAGCAAGTAGAACAGACACGACAGACCTGAGACACACAGATCAGGAGCCACATGCCTCTGCCTGGGACAGTCAATATGCAGAGGTAAGACTGGATCTGTGAACTAACCACTGACAAGACACAGAGGGAAGGCAGCCCAGATCACAGTATCATGAAAAGACTCTGTAGAACTCCGATAATCCACTAACAAGGCAACAGCACAGCAACTCTAGCCAACACTTAGTGCTGTGTGCAGGACTCGCCCATATGTTAGTCACAGAAAAGCATGGGCCAGCATGCCTCCTGGCTTGGTATTCACTTTGCCTAGGGGTAGTGATATCACTGAAGTGTTGTACAGATTCAAACTGTCCCAGAACACAAAGCAGCCATGCTCTGCTCCCAGCTACCCTGACTCTGGGCAACAGAAGCTGCTGAGGTGTAAACCAGGCTGGCTCCATTGTCAGTCTGGGTCAGGGTGACACAATGGGAGTGTGCTGCCTATGCCAAGGAAGAGGGTGAGGCTGGGGGAGCACAATCAAACAAGAGGATCCAAGGCTAGAAGTACAAAATGGGTACACAGTGACTGAAGGTACTCCGGAGACACATACTATTTGGTAAGATTGTGGGTTGCCAGCCACTCAGGGACTTGTTCAGCTCCTGCACGAAGGTCAGGTAGTAAAGGTCTGTAAATATATTCACCATACGATTGTTCTCAAGCAGGTACTAGAAAGGACAGAACACACAGTCAAGACTGAGACAGCAGCACCTGTAATGCAAACCCACCCCCGAGATCCCAGGGCACACAGGCAGAGAGCTCCAACTTGTATAATCAGAGCTCCAGGACAGATCCCTAAAACTAGCAACTTCTGAGAGCTGTTTCAGAGAAAAATCCCAAGGGTATAACAAAGTAGACATGATGCTGAAGAAGCAACTGAGTTTGGGGAAACCTTTCAGCCCACCTCAAGGATGTGCAAGGAGGATGTGAGGCTGGTGAATAGCTACCACACCTGCTAGGCTTAGGAAGTAAGACTGAACCAGGTAGGCTGCTGTCCTGGGGTTAGGCAGTGAAGAGTCCAGTGAGCCCTTCTGGGTCCCCAGAAAACAGAATAAAGGGTACAAGCTTCTCTCACCACATCTTATCCCCAGGTATGACTGCGGAGGGCAGTAAGCCCTCCCTCACCTGCTGGATGCCAAGGCAGAGGTAATAGATGCTGTCCGGTTCGTAGCGCTCCCCATTGGGCCGTGTTATCTCCTTGACAAACTGAGCCAGGCCATAGTTGAGCTCAGCTGCTGTGCAGGCCAAGATGTCTTCCTTGATCCTCATGGGCTTGGCTGTGGGGACAAGCACAGCAGCCTCAGACAACAGTCTGTGAGACCAGTACCACCTCAAAACACTGGGACGCAGCTTCTGGGAGGTTTCTGCCACTCCACCCTATCCAGACAAAGCACTTACGGCCAAAGCGTAGCTCCTCTCCCTTGCTGGTCTCTCCTCCTGCATATTTGGCTTGCACCCAAGACTTCCAGGCATTCACACCGTATGAGTAGTTGAGCACTGTGCAGCTGGGCTGACTGCTCATTGAGTCCCGGGAACAGCTTTCAGAAAGCACCAGACGCTTCTGCCCCTGCAGAGAGGTGTACTGTGAGACTGGAACCCACCTGGGCCAGATGAAAGAATTTTGGCTATCCCTCAGACTTGCTGACTGCCAGCTCCCTCCCAGCATGCCTATGCCCATGCCAGCAGGCATCCTTCTGCTGACAGACAAGCCAACATGGCCCATTAGTCATGAAGACCACAGGCAGGGAAGAAGCCAGCTCTCACATGACCTCTAGTACTCAAAACTTCTCTGAAGTGACAGGCAAGTACTTTCATTCAAGCAGTGGCTGACAGGCCAGGCATGCCCTGAGAGTGCATCTATACCAATGCACATAGCATGGGCAACAAACAGGAGAAGATTGAAACAATTATTCAGCAGGAAAACTATGGTATAGCTGGCTTTGCAGAATCTTGGTAGAATGACTCACAGAATTGGAGCACTGCATTGGACCTCACATAAATTTCAGCAAACTAAGGGCCAGATCCTGCATTTGGGTCATAACATCGCTGCAGAAGGCTACAGACATGGAGATGAGTGGTTGAAAAGCTGCCTGTTGGAAAAGGAACTGGAGGTACAGGTCAACAGCCAGCTGAACAGAAGCCAGCAGTGTGCCCAAGTGGGCAAATCACATCAGCATACTGGCTTGTGTTAGAAAAAGTGTGGCTAGCAGGAGTAGGGAAGTGATTGTCCTCCTCTACTCTGTACTGGTGAGTACACTCAAATACCATGTTCACTACAAGAAGGACATAGAAGTGCTGGAGTGTGTCCAGAGACGGACAAAAAGGCTCCTGAAGGGTCTGGAGCGCAAGTCCTGCGAGGAGAGGTTGAGGGAAATGGGGTTGTTTAGTTTGGATGAGAAGAACCTCAAGGGAGACCCTATTGCTGTCTACAGCTATTTGAAAAGAGGCTGTAGTGAGGTGGGGTTTGGTCCGTTCTCCCAAGTAGCAAGTGACAAGAGCAGAGGAAATGGCCACAGGTGGTGCCAGTGGAGTATGAGGAAGAATTTCTTCACCAAAAGGATTATCAAACATTGGAACAGGCTGCTTAGGAAGGTGATGGAGTCATGATCCTTGGAAGTATTTAAGAAATACAGATGCAGACCTGAGGGACATGATTTAGTGATGAACTGGCCATGTTGAGTTAATGGTTGTACTTACAATCTTGAAGGTCTCCTGTCACCAAAACAATTCTGTGATTCTATGGCACAACCTTCTCAGCATGCCAAAAAACTCTGGCATACTTCACTTGGTATGTCTAAAGTGAAAGTGCTTTAAGCAGGCAGTACCCATGGAGGCCTCACCTTTCGGACAGCACGAGGCAGATCTTGCTCTGTAGACACATCATCTGGTCCCACCAGTCCACAGTCAAAGAGGAAGTCCACACTGGGATTAATGTCCAGAGCATCTGAAAGGAAATGCAAGCAGACAGGCCCAGCTGTGACTTCTCATCCTGTGTCCTGTACACCTTCCACCACTGTCTGGCATAAACTGTTAGCCACAGCTCAAAAGAGGAAATACAGCTTGGGCAGAGGATACTAAACCAGAACCCCACATTCTCTCCTCTGACAGCTCAGTTTTGTTTTTTTTAAACCTGAGGATTATTCCTCATCTCCTTGTGCCTAGCCAGTGCTGGGAACAGCCTGGAATATACAACCCAATTTTCTGTCCTTTGCTGCTAGCATCCTACCTCAGCACCGCTGTGCTCCTGCAAGTCCCTGCTCACTAATGGATACTCAGCAATTTTGCTGTCTCCCAGGCTGTCATACCCTGTTGAGGTCTTGCTGGATCCTCTGGAATCCTCATCCAGAAGCACACTAGCACTGCTGCCCTGCTCTGTGCTGTTAAAATCAGATTCTCATTCCCTCTGCCCTGCAGATCTGTGTTCAAAGCTGACCAGTTAAATCTAGATAAACACACACTCCTTCAAAATGGTGGTCTCCTCACTCCTGTGGCAAGCAGTCACCTGCAAGACTCTCAGATCCTGGCCTCAAGCCTGGTCAGTAAGAGGGCATGGGGAAGTAAGTTCACACAGCTCTTAATGCTGCTGGCTACAGTCAGTTGATGCAGGGGCCGGGGTGGGGGATGTGTTGCTGCAGCACAAGCAGGACCACATGCCTACTTCACTCAGCTCTTACTCTTAGGGAAGTCAGCCTCCAGATCCTGGCCTGGCTCATCAAGGACATTTGCCATCTTGACGGCCATAGCCAACACATCGTCCCGTGCTGGTCCAAAGAGATCACAGTCCTCCAGGAGACCCTCTGCACTCTGGTTACTCACCAGGTCTGCAATACAAAAGCAGATCATAAACCAAGCTGTCTTGAAAGTCTTCTGTTTTCCCTGTGGCAGCTGGAAAATTAAGGTTCTCTGCAGCAGAGTCCTGTGCTCAGGACCTGCACCACCTCTGTGCTGCCCAGCTTTCTCACCAAATGTCTGTCCTCTCCCCAGCTACAGACCTTGTTATTGGGGCTTGAGGAATGCATCCCCCAAGTAAACAGACCTGCAAGGTTCAGGACTGCTAGTTTTCTGTCTGGGAAGCTGCTTTAGGTAAGAGCCTGAACAGCTACCTAAATAAACTAACAGTGCTGCACATGTGCTACAAGACTGGCACCTGCAAAAAGGTTAATGGCAGAAACTGCTCCCTGCTGCAACAAGTCTCTCATAGTACCTTCTCAGCAGAAATTGAGTATTTGCTCTTCCCTGCTCCATTGTTGAAGGCTTTGGAGAGCTGGCAGATGTTCCAGCTACAAAAGCCAGCAAATCTCACATGATCTCAGATATTGGGCCAGTCCAAGCCATAGCAGTACTTACCACACAGGTCTGAGGAGGCTTTGTCCAGTTCTTCAGCCTCTGCAATCATCTCGGCCATGGCCAAGATGTCAGCCTCCAGCGGATTGGAGGGAATCTTCACCTTCAGCTCCTCAATGGTCTCCACAATTTTCTCTGTGCTCTCCAGGGTGGTGGGCAGGAACATTGGCACAGGCACCTGTTGACAGAAGCACGCCAGGCAGAAAACTGGCACTCAACTGACTGATGTAAAAGCAGAGGCAGAAGATTTCTAACAGAGAAGCAGGAAGACTGCAGGAAGACAGCAAGAGAACACAAGCAAGTGGTTATGTCACTTACCGGGACAGGCATGGAGAAAGGCACAGGTACTTTCTGGCAGTACATATGCATAGGCACAGGCACAAAGATCGGGATGGGGATTGGCAACACAATCAGCTGCGGCTTCCAGTCAGCCTCTGACAAGAGCAAAAGTGCATCAGTGAGCTTGCTCCTAGCAGGTCCTCCACCCAGCCCAGCTGTGCACTGCCATGCCCTCAACTATACTGCACCACAACCCTTTCAGTCACCAGCTTCTGTGACTCAGGGGCAGACCTGGAGCAGCAGCAAGCCAAACAGCCCTGCAACAAGAGGCTTGCCTTAGTTAGAGATGCAAGCCTTGCTCTTAGGTGGTCCTGCTGAGGTCTAGCTCCCTTACATATGCAGAAGATCACTCACAAGTGCCTGACAGGAACTATGCAGTAGAACCTGTTCATCAGATGTCCCCTGAGACAAGATGACAATCTCCAGAGGAATAGGAGTTGTTCCACTAGAGGCGGGACCATGCTGCAGTGCTCTGTGTCTCTTTCACTACTATTGGAAATGGGCTACCTACCTCCAGCCCTCTGGTGTGTGCCCTGCACTGCCCCAAGACTCCTCAGAAGAGTTCCAAACACCCAGCTGCTCTGCAGAGCATTTCAAGCTAGATTCATTCACATTTAGTCAGGAGCAAGCATGTGCCACTTACCTTCCCAAAATGCCCCAGTAATCCTGCAGTTATGTCTTGTCTTCCTACCTGTCTGACATCCTTTGGACTTCATTTCTATCTTGCAGGAAACACCCCGGTTCTGCATCAGTGGTTTACACATAGCAGCTTTATTTTTCCGAGGGGTGGCTGGAACTGGAGGGGGTGGGAGAGGTGGCATAGCTGGAGATATCTGGGCTGCGGAAGTCTTTGCCGAGAGCTGAGGAAACGCAGAAAGTGGGTTGGTGTCCACCTAAGGTAGCACTACCTGTTCCCAGATGGTACAGCTGGGTACAGAATCTCCTGGAGCCTGGTACTCTCCAATACACATATGAACATACACAGAGAGAACTCCTATCAGGTTGCTATCACATTGCTCTTGCCTCCCAGAGCAGCAGGGAACACAGTATGACAGCAATTATACCCAGCCACAGGGGAGCACCATACAAAAACCAATGCCACAGTGGCAGGCTATTCCAGAGCCCATTGTTAAATCCTAGGAATGTTCATTCTTTCCCCTTGTGGAAGATATGCTGATGCTGCCCTCCCCAGCAGTTCTTACTACCTCCCACTACCCAGACATTTTAAAATGCCCTGGTTGTAGAATGAAATCTCCCCGAGCAATGCCTTCTCTTTGGGGACAACCCTTTTGTGCTATCTTGTAAACTCCTACCTTCAACAGGCCTTACCGTGTTAATCTCTGTTTTATGTGAGGAAAGGGCAGGTGTTTTTGTTTCTGAAGTCTGACCTGTAAGAAAAAGAAACAACTCTAAGTTCAAGCGCTCCATGGCCAACACGTACTCCTGCTGGAACTGGAAGTTTCAGCAGCCAGAGGGCAGGGACAAGCTCCCCAGAAACTGCTTCTGGTCACTCCAGGAACAGTTAACATTTCCACAGTCTCTAGATCTAGTAGTTAAGCAGATGCTACAACTCCAAAACCAAATCATTCCCATGTCATTTTGTGCTCCCTTGCAGTCCACCCCATTCCCATCCCCATCACAGCAGGTTAAGGGGAAAACCCAGGCCCTTGTAGAAGAGAGGAATCAAGTACTCTATTCCCAGCTCTGCCTAGTGGCTTGCTGTACCGAGCCATGGCCCCTCCCTGTGCCTCCATCTCCCCTGTTACAAACACCTTAGCAAAGTGCTTCAAGATCCCTAGGAAGAAAGTAACACAGCTAGCAATAGCATTGATACCCCAAGAAAGCAGCTTTGCCCCAGTCCTAGGGATGCAGTCTATTACCCTAAGGAAAGAGGGGAACACCTGGACGTATGAGGCATGTGTGGCAGACAATAGTCTGACATGGTGACATCATCATTATCCTGGCTTAGATGGTAATTCCAGCTTACTTGCTTTGCAGAGAACCTGCACCCATCTCAAAGGCTGATGAGCTAAAAGAACACCTTTACTCAAGTATCTCATGAAACCACTAGTTACCAAAGTGGTTGGGAAAAAGAATTGACTTCTACAGCACTAACTAACTAACCATAGCCACAAATAAAGCAGACACCTGCAAGGAAAGCAGCAGGTCTCAGCACTCAAAAGGAGACAGACAGACTGTCCAGGAAAGACCCAGACTCCCAAGGGTCCAACACATGAGCATTTGCAATGTGTAGATTTTCGCTACCCCAGCACTTGAGCAATCAGAGACTCAGCAGGGTCCACTTGCTGACCACCACAGGATCTGCAGTAGTCTCAAAGGGTCCAAGAATTCCCCCTGACCAGCCTCAAAGTGAATGGGAGGTGGGAGACATAAATGGCTTGAATGACAGAAGACAAGCTATGGAGTATAAGTAGAGTTTTTGCTGCAGCAGAAGCAAAAGCAAAGTTGACTGCCCCAGAGGCAAATGATTTAAGACTAAGGGAAACAAGATCCTCCTGCCACAAAGCGCCGTTATGCTACATCTTCAGGCATCCAGGAAAGCTGCAACTTGCTCTTTACTCTCATCTTAACACAAGCAAGGAGCTGTCAAGGCACTGCCTGCACCAACCGTGACTTCTGGCCTGCTATCCTCTCCAGCTGGATGGTCCTGTGCAGAGCCTTGCAAGTTGTTAGGCACCATTCTGTGGCAGAAGATCCTCAATCCCTCATTACACAGACTGCTCCCAGCAAAGGAATCACCACTTTTATCAGCAGCAAGCACTTTGAGTGTCACCATGTTAGCAGCAGCCACTGGATCACAAGAATGAATGGTTTTAGGCAACCATTGGCTGCAAAAGAAGAAGCAAGTAGTCAGCAGCCCTGCCCAAGATGGGCTCGAAATCCAGGTAGTCCCTTGTGAGCTGGCAACACAGCTGCCAAACCCCCAGAGACCCTGGTTGTACCAAGCAGAAACTGTTCCTTGCTATGCACTGACAAGAGCCTCCTCCCAAAATCCCTGCATGCCATGCTGGGCTGGAATGCTCTCTGTGTAAAAACACTGCTGGCCCTGGCTCCAGCACCCACAACTATCTTCCAGCTATCCCGCAACTGGAAGGGGAGGGCTGTGCCAGAAGACACAGAGGGCCCAGTGCCACTAGCAGCATTCATGAAGCAGAGCAGCTGCCAGAGCACCTTGGAGCCCATGCTCAGGCAAGTGCTCACCACTGTTCATGGGCTTTTCCTTGGCTGCCCTCAGGGTGTTCTGCTTCATAGGGCAAACACAGAGGCAGCTATGGCATACTGAAAGGTGATGTTCCATGTACCAAAAGAAGCAAAGTTCTGGGGGCCTCCAGAGATGTGGTGGAGAGAGGGGCTCAGACTCTTGTGGTTGTTGGTGGTGGAGAAGGTTCTTCTCGGCCATAGCTCCAAGAAGACAATGTCCAAATGGTATGAAACATGCTTCCTCCTGCAGGCAGAGGTTGTTCACTATGCCCATGTCCCAGAAGCAGTGATATTGGTCCTTCACAAATGAGATGCCTTGAAAGAACACAACAAACTGAACACATGGCTAGGGTCGTGGAATCACTTGGTGTACTACAGGAACCAGCAAGTTTAACTCGTCTTCCTCCTCTGCCCAGCAGAGCAGTCTGTACCACATCAAGAAGAAACCAACAGTTCCTTATCCAGGAGTGTTGCCATTTATCCAGGTAAGATGTCACCTCACATGGCCTCTAACAGAATGACTTCTTGGAAGGCAGGCTGGGACTCCCACAGGGGAAATGTGCTGCTTCTGACAGCTGCTCTGCTTTGTTGTCTAAGCAGCACTGGCAGCCAGGGCTTCCTGTCTTGCAATCAGCCCACTGCTTTCAGAAGACGAACCAGGAAGAGCCTGAAGATGGATGATGAGGTCTCTCAAGTAAAATCCTTGTCTTGGTTTCTCTTCCTTGGCACATCCTAGTCAAGGTTATGACTCATGAAACCCCAGGGAGGGCAGCAAAGCTCTAAGCCTGCGGTGCAGGTATCTGCTGAAACTTGATGCACCAGAGGAAGTTCTATTATAAGCTGCAGGTACTTTAACTGGATCATTTTAACAGATTATCTAAATCATGGCCTATGAAAGACCAGGCTGAATAAGACTATGTGAGTGTCCAAGGGCCAAGCAATGTCACTGTCATTATGACCACCTTGCATCCTGAGGGACCCCAAAGCACTTTGCAATCTTCCATAGGCAACAGTCTCAAGTTAATGATAGGAAATGAGGTAACAGGTGGTGACAATTTCCCCTCCAGCTAGAACTCCACACAGATCCAGAATGGGGACATATCCAGGACATGGAGTTGGCAACTCCCCAAAGCTGCAGGAACTTTTGTTTGAGTGGTAGGACTTCAACCTAGCATTGTAAGATAGTGTGCCTGCAGCAGCTCAGTGCTCCCTCAAGATCGTTCTAGGTTCAGCTCTCGATGAGGAGAGCCATTCTACAGAATCAGCAGCACCACTTCCTGCAGCACCCTGCATTTTCCTTGAATGCTTCCCATCCAAGCACTGACCTGGCCCAATCCTGATTAGCTTATGAGATCTGAGGTCACAGCTCAGAGGTGGTGTGGGGCTGCTGGTGGATTATCAAGTCAAACCACGCTGTCCCCTAACCCTGTAAATTGAGCTTTCCGCTGGCAACATGAGGATGTTAAATCCCTGAGTATCCTTGCTAAGAGCTATAAGCAGCACGCTGGCTCCGGCTCCTCCCGTCTGGGCCCTGTGTGTCATAGAACCATAGATGTTAGAGATGGAGAAGCCCAAATTAGGTCCCACTCCGTTCTTTCCCCCCCCAGGGGCCAGTGCAGGATTGTTCCCTAGCATCTCATTCAATTCTGGGCAGGAAACTTTCACCCCTTGCTGTTCAGTCTTCCCTGAGTCTCTTGGACTGAGCTATGCAGGCCCCCTCCCTCCCTCCTACTCACTGTTCAGAAGGCTCTCGGGCCCCTTCTGCGTGTCCAGGTTGGGTTGGTTCTGTTGATTGTAAAATCGCAGCAGACACTGCTGGTTGCAGAAGTGTTTGATTTGCCCCCGCCAGTGGATGGTTTCCAGCAGCTTCCCCTGACGCTTGCAGGCATGGCACCGAGCTGCCTAAAGCCCGCATCAGCAGGAGAGAAACAAGGAGTAACTAACCACACCCCCTCTGAGTGCAACACAACTCTCCAGTGAAAGGTATACATAGCAAGGTGCTGTGAGCTTCCCCACAGCAATGCCCTGCCAGTGCCAGCCAGGGACTCCAGCGGTGCGAACTTCTCATAGCAGCACTAGCCGCAGATCCAGCACTGTGAGCTTCCTCAGTGCAGTGCTCTGGCAGGATCAGCTGGGAACTCCAGCTACGTGAGCTTTCCCGTAGCAGTGTCCCATCATTGCCAGGCAGGACTCCAGCAGTGCCAGGTTCTCCGCAGCAGTGCCAGTCAGACTCCAGCAGTGCGAACTTCCTCAGTGCAATGCCCACTTATGTGGGTGTTGTGCCCACCACTGCACTTAGCACAAGCTGCCAGTGCCAATACTGACCTTGAAGTACCAGAGCAAGTATTTGCTTTTGCAGTCTTCACTACAGAAGTCCCAGGTGCTGCCCTCCAGCTGCTCGGTGACCGCCCGCTGGCAGGTCTGAGAACAGTAGGTACAGGTGATGCAGCACAGGCCCAGGTTCTTGGTGAAATCCTGTTTGTAAAGAAGCACACACCCTGCGGAGAAACAATAGGAGTGAAACCTTCCCAGGATGAACTGGGGGCCTCCCTGACCCAAACATGACCAGAATCCAGGTCTGCAGAGACAATTGATCATAAGAAACACACTGTAGGGAACAATCCAGCACTGGCCCCTGGGGCTGGGATAAGATGGGACCTCATGGGGACTTGCCATCTCTCACCTCCATGCTTCTAGGAAGAGTCTGACTCCAACCTCCTGTGTGCAGGAACCCAGCAGGCAGGGCAAGGCCAGGTCAGGCCAGCCCAGACGCAAGAGCGTAGAAGTGCATGATGACAGGAGGAGCGGAGCTGCCACCTGCTGTCTCCCCAGCCCCCAGAGAGAGAAAAGCTGTGAGAAAGCCCTCCCCAAGGTCACAATGAACTGTAAAGATCTCGCCCTAGGGCCTGGCTGGACAGCAAGCCATCCCCAAGACAGTCCTCCCTTTACTACATGGCAAGGCTCTCGCCCCAGGGCCTGGTTAAGTTTCCCCTTTGTTCCTCTCCATGCTCTCTTCTCCTTCCCCAGCATGGGCTGGCATAGAGGCTCTGCCTCTCTCGTGCCTTCCCCATGTACCTTCACTGCAGAAGTTCTTCTCCACTCCAGAGAAGCGGATCTTCTCATGCAGCAGCTTCTCCTGCTTGCAGTGTTCACATTGAGAAACCACCCCACGCAGCCGCTTGAAGTCCTCACAGCAGTCCTTGCAGCAGAACTGATACACTTTGTCCTGCCAAAAAGATCACCAGTGGGTCAACCAGGCTATCCAGGAAGTCCCCACACTTCTTATGGAAGAAAGAGCAAGGCTATGGGGCTGAGCCAAGTTCCCAGCTCTCCTGCCATGGGGTTTGTGAGAAATACTCTCCTCAAGCCCTGTTGTTTCCCAGGGTTCAGTCTTTGGGCCTGGTTTTTTAATATCTTTACTAATGATCTGGACAAGGATATTTAATGCACCCTCAGTAAATCTGGAGATGACACCAAGCTGGGCATGTGTACTGACCCACTGGAGGGTAGGGAGGATCTACAGAGTGGTCTAGGTTAATTCTATGATGTTCAACAAGACCAAGTGTCAGAACCAGTACTTGGGTCACAACAACCCCACAGAAGGGGATGAGTGGTTGGAAAGCTACCTGTCAAAAATAGATGTGGGGGTACTGGTCAACAGCCAGCTGGATATGAGCCAGGAGTGTACCCAGGTGACCACAAGACCAACTGTATCTTGGCCTTTTATTAGAAATAAAGGTCTTATTTTAGAAATAGTGGGGCCAGCCAGAGTAGGGAGATTTTGCTCTGTATTCTGCTCTGATTGAGGTCGCACCTTGAATATTGTGTTCAGTGCTGGGCCTCTCACTACAAGAAGGACATAGAAGTGTTGGAGCTTGTCCACAGAAGGGCAAAGAGGCTCGTGAAAGGTCTGGAGCACAAGTTCTATGATATATGGCTGAGGGAACTGGTGGTGTAAGCCACCAGCATGGAGAAAAAGAGGCTGAGGGGAGACCTTACTGCTGTCTACAACTACCTAAAAGGAGGTTGGGAGTGAGGAGTGTCAGCCTCTTCTCCCTGGTGGCAAGCAACAGTCCCAGAAGAAATTGTTTCAAGCTGCACCATGTTTGATAACCTTTTTGATGAAGAAATCCTTCCTAACACCAAACACTGGAATAGGTTGTCCAGGGCCGTGTTGGAGTCACCATCCCTGGAGATATTTAAAAAGCAGACAGACAGTGCTAAGCAGCATGGTTTAGGGGTGACCTGGCATCCTGTTGAACATCAGGAGCACTGTATTCAGTGCATGGTCTCTAGGAACATCTCTGCAGATAGAGTATTCAGAGCAGTGGTGCAAAAGCCCTGCTTTGAGCAGGAAGATGAAGGAGCCCTGGGGTCCTCACTGGGATTGGTCTTTGCCTCAACATCCACTGGGGAAAGTTCTCACCTGCCAGTCTAGGATCTCCGGCTTCCCACTGAAAAGATTGTGGCAGTAATGGCACTTGAGGTGGATCCCACCTTCCGGGGTGGTGCGCTGCAGAAGACAGAGATAGCTAATGGAAACAGAGGCACACAAGGCAATGAGTACTCACTTCATACTGCCACCTCCTCCACTCACAGTAGCCTGCCTGCCCCTCCTAAGACTTGTACTTGCTGCCACTGTCAGTGACGAACAGTCAGTACATCAGGTTGTGTTTCAATCTCCCAGAGAGCAGATTCTTGAGTAATTTCACTTTCCTTCCAGTGTATTTGGTCCACCATTTCTCAGGAAAGCATGTTTTCAAGCTGTCATCTGTCTGGATTTGACAACATTAGGAGATGGGGGCTCCACTAGCTCTTCTAAGAAATTCTCCAAGAGATCTTGAAGCACAAGTGCCTGGTTTTATTTTCAAAGCAATGCAACTTCAGAGTTCAAGTAGCCATTCTCATCCCACCTTCCTGCTAGATTAAGCAGTAACTGGTCACTTTTATGTCGTGTCTCTTCTTGCTTTTCTTTATGATAACCTCAGATAAGGTGCTCTGCAAGTACCAAACTATATGCACTTTTCAAACCCAAATACACTTGTCTTTTTTCAGCACACTTTCGGTTTTTCTTTGACACTGAAAATAACATGGACATTGAATGAATATCCTTCCTGTCTGTACAACATTCTAAGTAGTTCTTTTGCTCTCTGTTCCCCTGCTTGTAATTGCAATAATTTAATTAATTTCTCCTTCTGTGGCTGTAAATTGAGATGCTCACACTGAATGGCTTATCCGCCCTTTCAAAATCCGTACTTTTCCCTCCCTGCACTACTTGACTAAGGCTGATACAGGATCTTGCACTGAATTGTGTTTAAGCACACATGAAGCTTTAAGCTTTACATGACTGTCTTGACCTCAGCAAAAGTTTTCACTCATGTTCACCAGCTTTTGTTTCAGATGCAAAATTTTATGATGCATACACTGAATTTATTGCCAAATGACTGTCAGTTATGCTGAATTCCTTTGACTTAACAAGAAGCCACCTCTAAATGTTCTCCTCTGTGTTTTTTCTTTGACAAGTGTGTTCTAAGATCTACCAGCAAGACTATTTCTAGTGCAGGTTATGAGGGACAGGTGTGTCCAGAGAAGACCCACAAAAATGATCAGAGGGATGGGCCACCTCTCCTGTGAGGACAGGATAAGAGGGTTGCTCAGCCTGAAGGAGAGCTCCAAGAAGACCTTACTGTGGCCTTTCAACACTTAAAGGGGGCCTATAAGAAAGATGGGGACAAACATTTTAGTAGGGTCTGATGCAATAGGACAAGGGGTAATGTTTTTAAACTAAAGAGGGTAGATTCAGGCTAGATATAAGGAAGAAATCTTTTACTGTGAGGGTGGTGAAACACTGGCACAGGGTGCACAGAGAGATAGTAGGAGTCCCATCCCTGGACTCATCAGGTTGGACAGCGCTTTGAGCTACCTCACCTCTGCTCATTGCAGAGAGATTGGACTTTCAAGGTTCCTTCCAACCCAAACGATTATATGATTCAAGTCTTATGAAGTCTAAAGTGTAAAAATTCTACAGCTACCCTACCAACACCATTTGTGATCTCAGTGAAGAATTACAAGAATTGCCACGTAGCAACTGCCCCCCCCCCACAAAAAACCCAACACAAAACCAAGAAAAGAAACCAAACTCCAAAACTAAATGCTGCAACTGCCAGTAACTAACTCTATACCTCTAGGTTCTCCAAGTTCAATTGCCCAATACATGTTCTGGCCCAAGTTTGCCAGGTCTCTCTGGCTGTTATTTTGTTCTTTGGCGACTGTACAAAATAAAAATTCTGCCATTCTCTTTTGAATACCACGAACACTTAACATATGCTAAAACTTAACATCAGAAGATTAAAAACCACCACCAGTCAGGCCTTTGAGAATTATTAAACATGAGGTATCTGGGCCTGCTGATTGTAGATTTTTAGAGAACACATCCTAGATGGCTTATATTCTTCAGTGACACATGGCTCAGAAAGCAGCTCTGCCCACCGTTACCCCACTAGCAGATGCCCACTGTGCTTTGCTAGCTTATTCATGTTTTTACTCGTGACCTCACAAGGCCACTACATCCAAACCAGTCATGCAACACAGCTATCCACTGCATTCCTGCTGGGCATAACCTCATAGACAGGAGTGAATTACAGTCCACGTTATCCTAACTGAGGAAGGAGATAGCACCAACACTGAGTTACTGGCAACTACAGTCACTACAACTTTTGTGCTCCAGCAGAGACTTTCTTATAAACCCTCCCTGAGGAGCTTGAGAAAGGTGGAGCCTCTGCAAAGTGTGAAAGAAGGCATGAGCTCTATTGCCCAGCCCGGCATGAAGGACATTTCAGTACCTGGAATTTGGTCCAGCAGCTGGGGCTGCAGAACTGGTACACAACTCTGTCTGTCTTGTTGTAATAGCAGGGTTCAGACAAACTCTTTCTGCAGAAGCTGCAGGGTCTAGGGGGACCTGCAGATAGAAAGTGGTGAGGGCAGCAGCACATGATATGGGATTGGATTCTGAAGATAGCATGCAAGCTACTCATTCTCAGTCTGTCAAGCCATTACCAAAAAACAAGGGGCAAGAACACCAGGAAACTAAGAGCATCAGATTCTGCTAGGATAGAAATGGTAAACATGGATAGAGAGCAGAGTGGTTCAGGAAAGTGGCCTTGGCTCTACATTAATTTGGACATAGAATACTGCAATACTTGCACCAGAGACCATACCCACATCCGAGTACCTAGGTACTTTGTGTAATGGAAAAAGCAAGGCCAACATCTTACTGCTACTGGTTCCTGTGTTCTCAAGAACAGCAATGCACATCACCTGTCAGTATTAAGCTGCTTACATGTTGCAAGGGTCCCTCCCTCCCCAGATTTCCTTTCACCTGTACCACTGGAAACCTCCTCAGGCAAGCAACAGGCCTTCTTTCCAGACTCATTCACAAGCAATAAACAGTACCAAGGACAAAGTGGAGGAGTGACGGATTCCCTATATACGTGTTCTCTTACCAACCAAGCCTGACTGCTTCACTTTGTGGGAGGTAGTGCAGCAAATAGAGCAGAACAGTCCCATCTTGCCACTGCGGTCCACATTGGGCAGCATGTCAAAGTTCTTACACAGAGTCTTGCACCACATGCATGGATAGACCCGAGTGTTCTTCTGCAAACAGAGCAGAACAGAGCTGTCAGGGAGACCATCACAGCTGGCATGGTCTGACCCTCATATCTCAACTCACTACTGTATCCATCACAGACCAGCTCTCCTTCAAAGAACACCTGACGCTACAGCCAGGCTCACAGTCTGCAAGTTAAGGTAGCGGTAGCAAAACTGCCTTTGGCACTCTACGTTTGCATTTCAAGGGTACCCTGTCAGGAACATAAGAGTTTGGCAATCCCATCAAGACAATTAAATGAAGCCTGTTCAGAGTACAAAGGAACATATCCAGCCAACCTTTGGGGAGACATCAAAAGGAAGCCAGGCCATGCTAACTACATATACCAATACCACTCACTGCACAGTGTAGCTTACTGAGTGGCTGACCCATCCTTGGGTCCAAGATGGACCCAAGCAGAATAAATACAAAATCAGTTCTGTTTGTCTGCTTCAGATTTTCTCCACAGTAGTCTCTTAAATGTTTTGTCAGCATTAGATCCAAGGTGATTTAAGTCACCTGCATTGCAAAGTGCGCACCATGCCACACTGAACAAAGAAGCTGTGTGGCCATGAAGATCCCGCACCCCAGGAAGCTGACTCCACACACCTTCTTGTAACTGTTGAGACAGGCAGAATTGCAGAAGCGTTTTTGCTGGCCTTCATGGAAGAGGTACTCCAGGGGCAAGCCCTTATTGTAGATGTAAAGTCCACAGTTGTCACAGCAATTGGTTTTCAGCCCCTTGGTTGCCCGGAACTTGGTGAAGCAGGCATCACTGCAGATGCGGTGAACCACATTTCCATTGCTGACCTCATGCTGGATCTGCAGAGACACCATTACTGTCACTCTCCCAAACCACCGTGTGTCTCCTTTCAGTGTGTGTGCACAACTACTACTACGGCCCTTGGGATAACATCCTCTTACACTAAAATTCGGATACGTGCTATACCAGAAGCTGGTGTGGACTCACGCTAGCCTTCCTTGCCAAAAATCAGCAGAGTGATTGGGAGAGCAGTGTCAGGAAGCAATGAGCTTCATGGTTGTGAGAAGCCTTATTTCTTCTGCTGGAATAAGGGCTGGTTCACAGTGACAAGGAAGGAGCTCGGAATGAGCCCAAGCCAGCTTAGGGGCTGAGGCCTTACACCACAGAACAACCTAGCAAACACCTGCAATGGTCCCAGGCAACGCCAAGTGCTGTAGGTCACAAGCAACTTATCCAAGACATGGTAAGGACAAGGGATTTGTTTACCTCGCCAGGTTTGTGGCAGACACTGCAACGGGTGGTGTCCGAGGGATCTGTAGACTGAGGTACTCGTCTGTGCTGCTGGGCCTCATAGAGAGAGAGGCAGACGGAGGTGCAGAACTCATGGAAAGAGCCACTTGAACCAATCTGGGCAACCACAGAGTCCTTGGTGTTCCAAATCTCCCTGGGGATCAGGAGGGCATGTGTTAGTGCAGAGACACACACTAGTTCTGCCATGAAAGGACAGGATGGCACACTGCAACGCACATGACTTCATGGTGTCCCCAAAGGGTTTCAAGAACTGCTTCACAGCAGCTTCTGTCCTGGCCCAGAGGAGTGGTGTCTGAAGAGAGCACATGCAGGAGGCTGTTTTGAGAAGAGGCTGGAATATGGTACATTGAGCCCGGGGACAGGCAGGGAGAGATAATAATGTGAAGAGCATGTAGGGAGCATGGGTTATATAGTGTGTGAAGGAAGACATGGGGCAGCACCTGACAGTGGTCAGGAACAATGTGGATGAACTGGAAGGATGAGTGTCACAGGATGGCAACTAGCAGGTTGCCGTCTGTAGGGTAGGTGAACAGGGTCACAAGTATGGGAGCATTCCAGAGAGGGGAATTAACACATACTTTTTACAGAATGTGCATATCTTCTTTCCAGGTGGTTTTTTTGAGAAGGCAGTGAGACAGGAACTGGAGCAGAAGAGCTGGGGGAGCCCTTTACGCTGGTAAGCAGTTTGGCCCTTCTGCAGTGGGGTCTGGCAGTTGGCACAAGTCATTTTGGAGACAGTAGAGCGGGCAGCTCGCTGAGCCATCTGAGTGCGTAAAGACATGCGAGTTGAGCGTCGGGTACGAAAAGGAACAAAATCTTCATCATTGGGATCATCCACCATTGCATCAGAGTCTTCGTCAGAGACAGGAACTGCAAAGCAGCACAGAAAGATGTGCAGAAATCCCTCATTATGAACTGAGACAGAGACCTCTGCTGTGAGACACATGCTGGAGCTTTCTGGGGTCATCTTTCTGGAATGCCTCTATGTGCTTTGTACCTGTCTGGGTGGAGTGATAAGAAGATACTCTGATGGAACTGGAGATGAATCAGGAGGTCTTTGAGCAAACTGGGGTCTGTAGGAAGACTTCCTCTCTAGGAAGTCATTATTTGCCAAGATTGAGCAGAAGCCCAAAGAGTGAACATCTGTAACAGACAATCCTCCATGAACCACTAGACAGATCTTAAACTGAACAATTTGAATCACAAGCCTCCAGCACAGGCAGGCAATGAAGCAATACACAAATACTAGGGAGTGGGAGGGTGATACTCAACATCCCAAACAGAGACTTCAAGTACTTCTGTCTGAAGAAAGATTGCATTTTGGGGATATTCCTGCAGACAGCTGCCACAGAGACAAAGGAAGAAAGCTTTTGCCTGAGGAGATGGAAGATGGATTTCCTGTGAACAACCCCAGAGTTCATCTTATTACTGGGTGCTTAGTGTTCAACACGCCATTGTAAAAATACTCTTTTCAACCTAAGCACCCTGAGAAAGCAGGGCAAGTACCTCAGGATGAAGAATCACAGGGTGAAGAGACCTGAACTGTGTAAGACAAAAGTCTGCACAGGGGCTCTAGAGTTGCCACCATACTCACATCATGAACCACCTGCCCACCCTGCTCTGTGGCTAAAATTGACCAGCTCTAATCACAGCACAATGGCTGAAAACAGACATCAGCCAGTCCTAGTTACTCACTGCTCTCAGAGGAGTTCACGGTTTCTGGCCTGGCAGTTTCTGATCTTCTGGTTCGTTCACTTCTTTTCTGCTCCTAGAAGACAGTAAAAAAACAGTCTAGCCATCTGTTAGGACAACCATAAATATAGGCTCATAGTATGCACTGGGTTGGAAGAGTCCTTTAAAGATCATCCACTCCAACCTCCCTGCAATAAGCAGGGACACCTTCAACTAGATCAGGTTGCTCAGATCCTCATCTAGCCTGACTCTGAACATCCCAAGGGATATTCAAAGCCTCCACCACCTCTCTGGGCAACCTGTTCCAGCGTTTTCCCACCCCCATTGTAAAAAACTTCTCCCTTATATCTAAGCTAGATTTCCCCTTTTAGTTTAAGACCCTCACCTATTGTCCTGCCACAACAGGTCTTCCTAAAATGTCCCTTCCCATCTATCTTGTAGACTTCCTTTAAGTACTAAAAGGCTGGAATAAGGTAACGTCAGAGCCACCTTTTCTTCAGGCTGAACAATCCCAACTCTTGGCAGTCTATCCTGATAGGAGAGGCATTTCAGCCCTCTGATAATTTTTGTGGTCCTCCTCTGGACCTGTGCCAAACGGTTCATGTTAAGGAACCCAGAAGTGGACATAAGACTCCAGGTGAGGTCTCACTAGAGCAGAGTGGCATAATCTCCTCTCTCAACCTGTGAGCCACACTGCTTTTGATACAGACCAGGATGCAATTTGCCTTATGGGCTGCATGGGCACATTGTTGGCTCATGTCCAGCCTTCTGCCCACCAGTACCCCCATATCCTTCTCCACAGGGCTGCTCTCAATCACATCACCTCCCAGCCCGCACTTATATTAAGGATTACCTTGACCCAGGTTTAGGACTTGGCCTTGTTAAACATGAGATTTAAAACTCCCTCTGGTTTATTGACCACAACACTCAGATTGGTGTCATCTGCAAATTTGCTAAGGGTGTAGTCAACCTCAGTGCCTACAGTGGGACTGAAGAGCAGTGACAAAGATGTTGAAGAGCAGTGCTCCCAGTATGAACCCCTGAGGAACACAACTGGAAACCAGTCTCCATCTGGATATCAAACCATTATCCCAGATAACAGTGGACTTCCAACTTCCAGCATTTGCTTTCTCAATAACAGTCTCAAAATGGATAATGCTTTATGGATATCTGATCAGAGGTGGCAAAATGGGAAGGAGTAAGGAAGAGGTGCCAGCTGGGAGTAGCAGGGACACACTGAAGTCACATTACAGCACAGTGTCAAAGAAGACATGTGAACTCCCTTACAGAGGGATGACAAGCCAGCCAACTTTGACTGAATTATTCTCACCTTCTCAGATGGCAGTTTGCTTCCCCTCTCAGACAGGCCTTCTCCTGGAACAGAAGCACAGAAGAAGCTTGCATCTAACATCTTGCCTTTTTCCAACAGAAGAGGTTACATGTTCTGCAAATGCAGCCACCCTTTGGGTCAGTCTGCACAAGAAGCCTCATCCAGTCCTGGCTAACAAGCACAGTTCTGGTGGTGATCAGACACAGGAAAGCTCCCAAACCAAATACCTGCAGTTAGACATCCAAAAATGCAACTTGGAATGAGTCCTGTAAGGAGGAGACCTCCCTGCACGGGGCACGCATGCTGGGCAGCTGCCTCCAACTGTTTCTGACTACTTCAAATAGAGCATGTCCTGAGGATGGCCAGCCTGAGCAGGGAGACTTTGCCTATTGGAAACATTTCCTCCTGGTGACCCTCAGTTCCAGTAAAATCTGCAGTAGATGAAGTGTGAGCTAAGTTGATGCACAGCAACAGCTTTACCAATGAAGCTCCCAGTTGACATACGCATTGAAATCAAAGTTAAATCTATGAAAGCCAAAGCAAGAGCTTGTGTGTACCAAGGGAGCGGTTTTCAGAGCATCACTCCCTGTAAGCAAAGGGCTGTCCTCAAATCTAGCCCACCAGTAGTGTTGACATTTTCCACAGCAGAGAACAACGTGAAAAGTGGGAGGGGAATACAGACTCCAAGCTTTAGCAATGTGCAGCAGGATGACCTCCTGAAAACAAGGAAGTCAAGTTCTGCAAGAATAAGAACCTACCTGTTGGTGGTGAGGCCTCCCGTGCTTTCAGTACACTACTTTCTTCAAGCAAGTTCTTCCCACTATCATGCCCTTCCTCTGCCTGATTTTTCTCTGTGGGCTTAGAGGGCAAAGCTGCAGTACTGCTGTCCGGAGTAAGTTCCACCTCTGCTTCCCGTGCCATCTCTTCCCTCTGCATGGGTGAGCTTTTCCTTAGTGCCTTCAACTTTGTCTTCTTTGTCTGTTTAAGACTGAGTTGGCGGGGGGCTTTTGGCAGACTTGAGGACTGTGCTGTGATTCCTTCTGTGGCTGGGGCATTGCTGAGGTCCCTGGAGTCAGGAACAGGCTGTTGGGATGATTCAAGGGCACTGTACTTAGACAGTGCAGGAACAGCATCAGCACCATCTTCCTTTAGGTCCCTGGAATCATTTTTTGGTGCATCTTTCCCTTCTTTCTGTGATTCTGGAACAAGTGCTTCTCTACAGAGGGCAGAGGAGTCTGACAGCCCATCCTTCACATTCTGGGAAGGATGTGTCTTATACAACCCACATGGACTCTCCGATTTATCTAGTTTTGTCAAGTCATCAGTTTTATCCGAGTCATCCAAGACATCAGGTTTCTCCAGCATATCCAAGACACTAGATTTATCCAGAACGACGTCATTTGATTTGTTTAGTTCAGACAGGTTATCTGCTCTCACTAGAAGGTCCAAGTCACCATCTGCAGTTATCTGCTTGGATTGATCCCAGTCAGGAGGCTGAAAAACTGAAACTTCCTGGGTAGAAAGTGTTTGGGAGCCCAGGAGATCTTCCCCAAACTCCATATCAGCAGGAAGATCACCAATAAGCGGTTTGTCTGGCAAGGTCAGGGGGTCCACAGATCCCGAATACTCACTGGAATCCATTTAGAAGATGGCAACTGGAAATGAGAGACTTGCAAGTTAATGAAAACTAATTGTCACCTCTTCTGAACACTGCTAGTTGCAACCAGGATACCAGCAGGTCAACCACATCTACTCATTAGGTTACTCTAAAACCAAACAGCTGCACTGGAATGCAGCAGTTCGGTACAGCAGAACTTTGGGAACTTCACACCCTCCACACACCCCACCATAGCACGGCAAACAGACTTGCTTATGCTAAATAACACTGGGGGTATCAGAAACTGGTATCAAGTACTAGTTCAGGACGGCTCACACAGCTGTTCTGTCATGTGTAATAAAGACTAACAAAATAGTTTTGGTTGGAAGAGTCCTTCAAGATCATCACAGAACTGTTAACACAGCACTGCTAGGTCGCCACTAAATCATGTCACTCAGAATCACATCTACATATCTTTTAAATAACTTCAGGCATGGTGACTCCAGCAACTCTCAGGACACCCTGCTCCGATGTTTGGTAATCCTTTTGGTGAAGAAATTCTTTCTAATATTCAATCTACACCTCCACTTGCACCACCTGTGGCCATTTCCTCTGCTCTTACAATTTGCTACTTTGCAGTGGACCAAACCCCACCTCACTACCACCTCATTTCAAGTAGTTGTAGACAGCAATAAGGTCTCCTTTGAGGCTTCTTTTCTCCTGACTAAATAACCACATTTGCCTAAACCTCTCCTCACAGGACTTGTGCTCCAGACCCTTCAGGAGCATCATTGCCCTTATCCGGACACACTCTAGCACTTCTATGTCCTTACTGTAGTGAAGATGGTATTTGAGGTAGAGGCTCACCAGTGCAGAGCAGAGGCACACAATCACTTCCCTACTCCTGCTAGCCACACTATTTCTAACACAAGCCAGGATGCTGTTGGCCTTTTGGCCAACTGAGCACACTCCTGGCTTACGTTCACCTGGCTGTTGAACTATATCCCCAGTTTCTTTTCCAACAGGCAGCTTTTCAACCACTTATCCCCATGTCTGTAGCCTTCTGTGGTGTTACAACCCAAGTGCAGGATCTGGTGTTTAGCTTTGCTGAACCTTGTATAACAGGCCTGAGCCCATCAATTCAGCCTGTCTAAACACCTGTGCAGAGCCTTTCTACCTTCAAGCAGATTGATACTCCCACCTAACTTGGGGTCATCTGCAGACTTACTGAAGGCACGTTTAATCCTTGCACCCATATCAGTGATGAAGACATTTAAAGCGCACAGGTCCCCACACTGAGTCCCGGAGAACATCATTTGTAACTGGACATCATTTGGATTTAAATCTGTTCACCATCACTCCTAGGGCTCGGCCATGAGCCAAGTTCTAACCTGGATAAGAGCACGCTCATGCAAAGCATGAGCAGCTTGTTTCTCCAAGAGAATGCTGTAGGAAATTTCAAAGGTTTTAACTAAATGTCAGGACATTGCCTAGTCCAGTCCTTCCCTTTGTCCACTAGGCAGGTCACCTTGTCACAGAAGCAGATCAGGTGAGTCAAGCTGGACCCACCTTTCATAAAGCCATGCTGACTGGGCCTCATTACCTAGTTGTCCTGCATCTGTTGCATGATGGCACTCAAGACAATGTGGTCTGTAACTTTCCCTGATGCTGAGTCCAGACCAACACGCCTGTAGTTCTTTGGTTCTTCCTTCTGGCCCTTCTTGTAGATAGGTGTCACATTTGCTAGTCTGCAGTCAACTGGACCTCCCCTCTTAGCAAGAACTGCTGACAAATTATGGAAGATGTCTTGGTGAGCACTTCTGCCAGCTCCCTCAGTGCCCTTGGGTGGATCCCATCCAGTTGCGTAACAGTTATGTGCAATTAAGTAGTGTAGTAGGTGACTGATCATTTCCTCTTGGATTAGGGGGGGCTGCTTTCTGTTCCTCATGACTGTCTTCCAGTTCAGGGGGATGGGCCCTCAGGGGAAAACTGGTCTTACTGACAA
>JAOXOE010000694.1:581965-648268 GCA_028565055.1 Phoeniculus purpureus | reverse complement strand
CCGCCCGGCCATGTATAAAAGGGCTAAACTGATGCTTAATAAACGGCATTCCCTTGATCATATTGATCGTCTCACATCTGTCCTTTTTGTACTCCCGGGAACTAATGATTGCTTGAACAAGATGTTTGTTGTTTATAGTAAAGTTGGGCGTAAGGAAAGACGGTGGGTTTGTTTTCTTTCATTTAATCTCGGAAAGCTGATTTCTATTAAAGTACAATTTCCATGTGGAAACTGATAGTGGTATTTTTAACACATAGCAAGCTGCTATTCACTAAGCAGCTGTAAGGGTGATTATAAACCACCAGAGGTTGCTATTACCAAATTAAAAAAAACCCCAACAACTACCAACACTCATATCCATTGTAGGACAACTAGATTTTCCTCTTTGCTACATATTGTTCTAGCCAGGCTTCTGGGGCTATGTATAAGTAAGACCTCTTACTTATAAGAGCATGGCTCACAGTAGCCCCTGTAGAAGTGGGTTTGCTGCCCTTGGATCTGCTATTGCCTGGCAGCTTTTCAGCTCACTGCATAAAAAATCAGCTCCTTTTCACATAAAAATGTACTGCCCAGCATCTGAAAGGAGTGCATCCTCAACAGGAAAACCAAACATCATAAACAAATACATGAAAGTTTACAGACAGAATAAAAGCACCTTGTAGGTATCCAGTGGAAAGGAGATGGAATAAGTAGAAAATGCTGACAGGACCAAACATTTTAGATGTATGTTGGTTTATTGAATTTGGGAGGCATTTCTGTTAAAAATAAAATGAAGCAGCAATGGAACAAAACAGTCTGGCTCATATAACTAGGCTTAAGTGAATCTGTTGACATTGTCTCTTAGGGAACAGCTTCCAGCTCTACTTTGAAAACGTACATTTGAGAGGGTGAAAGACTTTGCTTACAGATATCCTATTGGTGGAATGAAAAGACCCTTAAAGTTCAGAGTTAGCTTTGGGCTAACTGGGGTTTGTTGCCCAATAGGATGGGTGAGATTACCCCAGAGCTTCATTATTTTCACCTGGAAATAACTTCTGCTCCAGGAGGGAAGAAAAGGCTATCTATTCTTGCAGGCATCTCTTCAAATAAAATAGAACAGGAACATAAAATACCTACTTAGTTTTGAGCCATTAAGCACCAGATATTACTCCAACTTGTTGTTGGACTTCCCTTTAATAAAATATTTTCCGAATATCTTTCTTTTTCCCCTCTCCTGTTTCTTTCCTCCTTTCCCTTCCCAACATTTACTTCCTGAATGTCTGAAAAGTTAGTCCAATCCTTCCCAAGAAAGGGAAGGTCTGTGCTCAAGATACTCACTTTGAGAATCATCAACTTTGAATTTGAACTGAGACCTTCGGTTTCTGGTTAAGCCACGGAACAGTGGTTGTGTAGATGGAGTGCGAGTGCACCTAATTGGTGAGAAAAAGAATGTTGAGATTTGTCTGTGCCTGTCTCTTAGCAGAAAAAGACCTTCTAATTATTAAAAAGTGGAGATATTTGTATCCTTCACCCCTCACTGGTTTATCTTAGGCAGCCTTGTACAGAGATAAGCCTATCTGCTATGGCATACAGAACAACGTCTGATTTAATGTGCTGGCCATGGATTGTACTGTAGAACATTCCAGCAGCACAGCAGCAGGATCAGCATGAACGTCATGGGTATTTCCACAGAAGGGAGTTTTCAAAAGCAGCTATCAGACGTATTTTATTGGACAATAGACATAAAATCCCCGTATCTTAAGAAATTCCTTTATCTCTGAAGTCCTACCAATGAAATGTGGCAGACATTTCTGAAGTAGGTCAGCTATGTGGTGGGGACACTTTCCTGCTGATGTCTCTGCTTGCATGAATAAAAATGCATTTTTATGCTTCAGTCTTTCATTTTATGGAGGCAATATATGCTGCAGGTTTGGAGAAGAATAAAGACAGGTTTTATGATTGGTAATGTTTGTTATGCTTTATCTTGTTTTACTACATAAGCAAATGAAAGCCTTAGTTAAACGGAACCAATTTTCTGTATGCAGAATAAGGAAACTCTGGCAAGCTCAAGTTTCCTCACATTGTTCAGTCCAGATTACTCCCTTTAGTGGTGCAAACCTCTGCTAGCCTCATCTCTTTCAGTCTTGAGTACAATGCAACTGTTATAATATTTTTCCAGAGGCATTGCCGACAGCAGCTGCCTCACATGATGAGTTGTTTTCACATAGTCATGTAAATCGTAATGATTAGGAACTTTTAGTAGATAGTAGTAAGTACATGTATCAGAGCCAAAGAGGAGAACATATCTATGTTCAGCATAGTGCAGTGTGAAGAGAAAATTGTTTGGTATTTAATATGCCTGGACTATATTTGCATACAGAACCAATATCTGAGAGATAAAGGTGAAGGATGTATGGTGAAAGGCAGGCTGTGCTGAAGCTCTTGTAGTGGCCAAGCTCTGTGTGAGAAGAGGACCATCCTCACAGATTTTGTGAAGCTGAGTAAATCATAAGTTGTATTCCTTTCTCTTTTACCCCTTCATAAAGAAATGCTCAGAAGAATTTGTGGTGAGGCACTCAAGGAAATGAACAATGAAATATGCAGTCTTACAAGATCTCAATCTTAAAACCATCACAAATTTAGTGTTCAGCATAAAGCTCAGGTGCAGCTTTTGGATCTCTGTGTATTCCTTGTAATCTGTACATGATTGCACAAGCCCTTATATTACCAGCAATTATTTTTACAGAGTCATTTTGCAGAATTATTTCATGAACAGTTAGATAAAAAGAATTTTAAATTTTCTTTAATTCCACTGTATTCAAAATACAGCTAATCACCTTTTTTTGCTGAATATGGACATTATAAACTACTAAATGTGGCTACCAGTTTGTGTGGCTAGGAAAAAAAAATAGAATACCTGTTCTACAAACATGCAATGGAGTTAACAGGTATATGCTTAATTTTTTTCCCCAACTGATTGTGCTGCTTTGCAATGCATGAAAACGGAAAGAAAAAGATGTCAGAAGTTACAGGCATAGATGTAAGAGCGCAGCCTGGAAGAAAGAAGGTAGTTGATCAAAACAGCAATTTCTGAAGGTAGAGCCAACGAAAGCCATGGCATGAAAAGTGGTAAAACCAACAGAACTCAGTCAAATGAATTGCTAGCAGATACTAACTCAAACACTGTTTCATGCTGTTGGTGCGATCAGTCTAGTCTTCAGTGATTTCACAGGTGCCGTCTTTGCTTCCCACATGAACCCAAGATCCCCATGTCTGCTTGTCAAAACCTGTTTACTCCAAAGAGCTAATAAGTCTGAACATCTGCAGAGGGAAAGCTACATGCAATTCATACATGCCATGGGAATACCTTTCTCAGCAGAGCTGCTGTCTCGTGCATGAGAGATACAGTTTGTCTTGATTTGGCTTCTACTTTCAAACAATTCCAATGACCTGCACTGCCATAATTCCCATAAAATAATGCAGGCCAAGGTAAAACCTTTAATTCTAATATTGGTAACTCAGCTCACTAAAATTTGAAAATTTGAAAAATAGAAGTGAAAAAAAAATCACTGCTTTTTAAATAAATGCAGTGCAAAGAACAAAGTAGAAACACTCTTGCCAGGTGCCTTCCTAGAGGTGATTTGTGCCTTAGTTTCTCTGGGAATAATACCACCAAATCCTTACCAGCACTGCGGGATTTGGATTGAAGTGTTTATTGCTATAAAATATATCCAAATGATTTAGAGCTTTGTTTTGTTTTTTTCATTCACAGTGTGCATGAAAATAACGGACTTAAAGCTGAGGTGTTGAAAACAACATCATTCTTCGTAACTGCAGTTTAGCTTTGTGTGCTTTACAAGAACAACATCTGTGCTTAGGTATCATAGGCCTGAGGTGGACTCAGAGGCACCTGATCTAAGATGCTTGAAGTTCCTGTCCCGTTATGAGGAAGAACAAGGCACACTGGAAAACTGTGCGTACAAGAATCCCTGATACACTGGAGAAGGCAGCACATTCAAAAGACGTTTTTGATCTCTGTCAAAGACCCAGCTCTGCAGTGCCTGTGTTCCTGCTTGTGTACCTCCATCTGGGTGCTGCTGTGGAGAGCCCCCAGTTCATGAGGGAATGAGAACAGATTTACTCTCTGCATTTCAGGCATGTTTTTCTGGTTTTTCCTTTGTCCTGCCTGTGTCAGCTCGCACACAGTGTCAGGCTGCAGAGTAGTGCAGAGTATTTTGGTGAGGAACTGGTTTTAAGTATCTTAAATATCACCTTTTGGAACTTGGAAAACAAACACAAGCTTTCAGCGTTTGGCAGAACTCTCTTCAGTTCTTTCTCAAGCAGAGTGTATGCGTTTGATAACAAGAATCTGTGTGACAGGAAAAAGTCTCTAAGCACAGAAAACATAATTGGTTTCAGAAATATTGAGGACTTTGTGTGAAGAAACTCCTGCAGCTTTTGTTACTGCAATCAGAGAAGAATTCAGATTTGCTTCTACCCGAGTACATATCTAGGAACATTTGCTGTATATTAAAGGTCTTACAGGCGCTAAGTAGAGCAATGCTCCATATTTTTCCTGGTTGTCATTTCCCAGAACTGTATACTGTGCTTATAAAGCAATGTGGCATTATTGTGAGCATTAGAAAGACCAAATCGGGGATAAACTATTTAGAGAAAGTGTTTTAATGCTTTTCAATATCAGTCATATAACAGATCACAGAATCACGGAACATTAGGGATTGGGAGGGACCTCAAAAGATCATCTAGTCCAATCCCCCTGCCACAGCAGGATCACCTAGATCAAGTTGCACAGGAACATGTGTTCTAAGTGAGAAGGGGATCATTTCTGTCTGGCAGCTTTCCCACCTTGCTTCCCTGGAATAAGTCTTGGCACATGGCAGTGCAGGCTGCTTTTTGGATCCTTCTGAAATCCTGTTGCTGTTTCTACAGCCTGAGCCAGGTCTCTCTTGAAGCTTTGCTGCAGTTGCTGATGGAGTTAGCTTTTAAGGCAAACCAAGTGAGAGTTACACAAGGCAGAATTACCAAATAAGCTACCTGCTACTGTCTATGGCCATATCCCAGTGACCGTCTGATACCTAAGCACTGACATCCCATTGTACTGCCCAAGTGAGACATTGTGCCCAAGTATGGATTGGAAGCTATTCCAGGGGTGTGTCTCTAGGTAGAAAGTGCCTGCTGGTTCCTTTCCTGGTGGGTGCTATAGGCTCTGAGTGTCGTATGCCTGCTCCATTTCTGACCATAACCTTACCCCTGTGGCCGTTGAAGGGTTTTTCTGTCATTGGGTGCAGTTGCTGAATGAACTGAGCGTGGTGGAGGCAGAACTGCTGTTGAAATCCTCCGACCTTGTTGGCAGCTACACCACCAGCTTGTGCCTGTGCATCGTGGCTGTGCTGCGGCACTACCACTCCTGCCTTATATTGAACCAGGACCAGATGGCTCAGGTCTTCGAAGGGTAAGGGAATCTTCCCCTCACTGTGTGGAAGAATTTACCTGTCTTCGGGCTTGTAAGAAGCAGGGATATATCTGTGTTCTTCCTAAAAGCAACTTTATGCCTGAGGGTTCAGCTCACAGAGCTGTGTAATAAGATTATTCCTTCAGATTTTTCTTTTCATGGTGCTGCAGCATTTTTTTGTCTCTACAGTCTGTGTGGGGTGGTGAAACATGGCATGAACCGCTCAGATGGCTCTTCAGCAGAACGCTGTATCCTGGCTTATCTCTATGACCTGTATACCTCCTGCAGTCACCTCAAGAGTAAATTCGGGGAGCTCTTTAGGTGAGTCTAAGACAGGTGGGGTGCTGACTAGTACAAAACCTTGGCTTAAGCTTTGCTTATGATCCTGTTTGATGAGATTGTTCCTAAGATCACCTAGTCTTATTGCTTGCCACCAGGGAGAAAACACTGTCCCCCTCCTTGGTCCAACTTCCTTTCAGGTAGTCATGGAGAGCTATAAGGTCTCCCCTGAGCCTCTTTTTCTTCAGGCTAAACAGCCCCAGTTCCCTCAGCCACTCTTCATAGGACTTCAAACTCCAGATCCTTCATGAGTGTCTCTGGACATGCTCCTGCACTTCTGTGTCCTCCTTGGAGTGAGGGGACAAAAAACAAAAGCAATGTTCAAGGTGCAGCCTCACCAGAGCAGAGTACAGGGGATCAATCACCTCCCTGCTCTTGCTGGCTAAACTATTTCTGATGCAGGCCTGGATGCCACTGGCCTTCTTGGCTGCCTGGGCACATTGCTGGCCCATATTTAGCCATCTGTCAACCAATGCCTCCAGGTCCTTTACTGACAAGCAGCTTTCCAACCACACATCCCCCAAGTCTGTAGCCTTCCATGGTGGTGTTGTAACCCAAGTACAGGATCTGGCACTTGGCCTTGTTGAACCTCATGCGGTTAACCCTGGCCTATCGATCCAGCCTTTCTGGATACCTCTCTAGGGCCTCCCTACCCTCCAGCAAATGACACACCCACCCACTTTGGTGTCATCTGCAGACTTGCTGAGGGTGCACTCAGTCCTCTCATCCACATTGTTTATAAAGATACTAAAGAGAACAGGGCCCCAGTACTGAACCCTGGGGAACAGCACTTGTAACCAGATGCCAGCCAGTTCATCCTAAAGATTGTTCTCTGCTTGTGCTTGGCCCATAATAATGCTTGGACTGCTTCTGAACCTCTGCCTTGTTCTGAGTTTGTTCCTCTGTTATTTTACACTCTTTACCCTTTTTCTGATTGTTTGCTCTAGCCAACAAGTTTTGCTCTTTGGAGCTCCTCTCATAGCAGCCTGGAGCTGGAGTGCACAGACCTCCCTGGTGTTTTTGCTTACCTGATCCTATGACGGGGTAATGTTTTTGGTAGCTGCTTCCCAGTACAGTGATTCACTTGGTGTTCTCTTGCAGCTCCTACAGAATTACTCATTAGTTTTTGCAATGCAGGTGTGACATAGAGATGTGTAACCCTCAGTGTTACCCCTAGTTGAGGGGCTATGAGAGTGGTTTGTGCCTTGGTGTCAGGTGGCTAAACTTCTGCTGAGAGGCTTTAATGTGAAACTCATTCCATGTTGTGAAAGTCAAAAATTACTGAATTCAGAATGCAGGTAGACAAATTTTCATGAGAAAAATCTATTGAGCCGAGCCTTGTCTTTAACTCTGAAAATGTGTGAGCCCTGTATTGCAGCAGAGTAGTGAAGGATGCTGGAGCAACGCTAACACAGACCTACCTTGCTTTTGAACCCTTCTCTGGGCATCAACTGTGCTGACACCAAGGACTGAACAAGGCGATTCCGCAGTGTGACCTGGAATAGCCACTCCTGTGGTCTGTTCTCTGAACCCAGGGATAACTTCCTGGTGCTTCCACAACAAAAAATCAACTTCACTCTTTTGGGATTGTCTTTGGTACAGACACATTCAGTTTCTACATACTCTTGCCCAGGGAAGGCTTATTTTATATGGGATTGCTTCACATGTCAGAGTTAAGTGGAAGCTTAGTTTTTTGTGTTGCTAATATCTCTTTCCTGTCCTGTGTAGTGACTTCTGCTCCAAGGTGAAGAACACCATCTACTGCAATGTTGAGCCATCTGACTCAAACATGCTATGGGAACCAGAGTTCATGATTGACACTATTGAAAATCCATCTGCTCATAACTTTACATACACCAACCTGGGCAAGAGCCTCAATGAAAACCCAGCTAACCGCTACAGTTTTGTCTGTAATGCACTTATGCATGTGTGTGTGGGACACCATGATCCAGACAGGTGAGAGGGAGAACTTTCATGGCTCTACTGAGATAGTAAAGTCTTAAAAGTAGGAACAAGCAGGAAAACCAGTAGCCATTCCTTGGTTGTCTTGGGGTATGAGGAAAGAGACGCAGTTGGAGTTCCTTAAAGAATCAGTGACCTGATGGTATGCACGAGTAGCAAAGTTGACTCTCTGCTTTTTTCATTATTTATTTAACAGGGTGAACGATATTGCTATCCTGTGTGCTGAACTAACTGGCTACTGCAAGTCTCTAAGCGCCGAGTGGCTGGGTGTGCTCAAAGCTTTGTGCTGCTCCTCCAATAATGGGACCTGTGGCTTCAATGATCTCCTCTGCAATGTTGATGCAAGTGCAAACATTCAAAAGGGGAAAAGGAATTGAAGCAGGAGTGGAGGGATTCCCTGAGAGAAGGGAGAAATGAACAAGGGCTGGAGGCTTTGTCTTCTGAGGACAGGAGAAAGACTTTGGAAACTGGGGCTACCTTTTGGTGTTTGTTGCAGCCTGGGCTGATTGTCAACATTGGCCTCGGGTTATGGGCCCTTCTACCCCTTAGCTCCTAGGCAGTCTGACAGAGTGAATGAGACTGTTGTGATCACTGGGATGATCTCTCTTCCAGGTCAGTGACTTATCTTTCCATGATTCCTTGGCCACCTTTGTTGCCATTCTCATTGCCCGGCAGTGCTTGCTGCTAGAGGACCTGATTCGCTGTGCTGCTATCCCCTCGCTCCTCAATGCTGGTAAGTACATCCCTGCACAGAGCTGATTTTAGTCACAGTTTTGACCCAAAGTCCTGTACTTAATGGATACTTTGTCAACCATATGGTTGTGAAGCATGCCTCAAATAATTCTTTTATAGTATGGTAATTTGAATATTTAATTTTAGAGAGTTTCTAGCATTTTGATTTCTGTCAAAAGCTGATTGTGCTAAGGCTTTTCAGTATTTTGCTCTCTGGAGTTTGTGTTCAAGCTGAAGTAAGCACTGAGAAACGTTACCAGCCACCCTATCTGACCAGTGTACTCAGCTCTGAACTCCAGCAGTACACCTCCCACTGCTGCTATGGTTCATCTTAGCATTTTAGCTGCTCAGCTGAGTGGTTGGGCCTAGAGTGCCAGGGTCACTATGCCTTTACTTTCTCACTGACCTTTCCAGCTTCATTCTGGAGATCGCAGCATCCAGGCTCTGAAAGAGTGAAGTTGGGGAGATGGAGCAAACAAAATACAGTGTGTGTCATTTGGATAATACTGATGGATTTGCTCATTTGTGTGTTAATTGCTGCACGTGCTCCACATTTTCAAATAGAATAAGGCTGCTGCAGCTTCTCAACTGGCTGTTCCAGGGCATTGCATTGTGAATAGCTCTTGGATTGAAGGTCAGTTGTCTTGGTACTTAAGAACACTCTCAGTTGACTCTTTTCTTTACACAGCCTGCAGTGAACAGGACTCGGAACCAGGAGCACGTCTGACCTGCCGGATTTTACTCCATCTGTTTAAGACCCCACAGCTCAATCCATGCCAACAAGATGGCAGTAAGTAAATGAGAATAGAGCCTTTCTGTGTTGTGAAAGAGCTGAGGCTCTTGTACCACAAGAAAAGAGATACTGGACGTGTGATTAGAGATCATGACCTGTTTGCTGTGAATAAAGCAGGCAAAGACGGATACATTGCTTTCTGGAGAGGACGAAGAACAATATCTGCATATTTATGTCACTGCATGGTAACCAAGCATGTTGGGGCATGGGCAGGTAACCAGACAGTAGAAGTGGCCTTGCTGTTACCAACCCATTAGAGTAATGATCATTTCTTTCTGTCTTGAGTTTTGTATAGCCTTGTAACTTGGTGTGAGAAGCTGCTACTTTAGAGCACGCCCTTTCTGTCTGATGATGGAAACAGTCCAGGACTCTGTTCTTGGCTCCTTACACTATTCTGATATCTCAGATCTCTAAATCCAGCCTGTATTCTAGATTAGCTTACTATTGGATACTATTGGATCTTGGAGTTCATGATGCAGGCACTGCTCCCTGTTTGGATTTCATGGTTCAGTTGTCACAGCATGATTGGCATTATGCTTCCTGAAACTTAATTAAATCGACCCCTTGTTGCCGTTGGAAGAAGGACTAGTCACAGAATTCTCTGAGCTGGACTCAACTGTTACTGACTGGCATATAATTTCGGCAGCTCTGGAGCCTGTGCCTTTCTCTCTTGCTCACTATTGCCCTTCCTCATTGCCCTCTCTGCAGACAAACCGACGGTGGGAATCCGCTCTTCCTGTGACCGTCACTTATTGGCAGCTTCCCAGAATCGTATTGTGGATGGAGCTGTCTTTGCAGTGCTGAAGGCTGTCTTTGTTCTGGGTGTGTACATGTGTTAGCCTGAACCTCTGAGAATGTTTTGAATCTTTTTAGGGGGTGGGAGAAGGGCACTGTATGGCATGTGTTGGCTGGTCAAAAGGCCAGAAGGCTGTTCTGGTGAATATGTGGCTTGTCCAAAGCCCTATGGCTGATCTGTAAACACGTTTTATATTTCTGCAGAGATCACAGATAACAGCTTACAACAGGTCAAGATGTTTTGAGTGTGAGGCTTTGAGTTTAGCATTGATTATTTAAATGACACTTGTGCTTTCCTAATAGGAGATGCCGAACTGAAAGGCTCTGGCTTTTCCCATCCTGGAGGTGTAGATGATCTCATGGATGATGAGCTGGGCACCAGGAAGGCCGGTGGTCGGGTAGTGACTGTAGAAACAGCTAGCTTGGATATTTATGCCAAGTATGTACTAAGAAGTATATGTCAACAGGTGAGTCTGTGCCATCTTCAGGTTTGTTCTTAACCCTTCTGCAGCTATGATATAGCCCGTATAACTTTCTGCAGATTTGGTTTGGCAGATGTTTATTTGGACGATCACTAAAGGATGATGGTTCTAAGGATTACTCACAATTAGCCAAAACAGTGAGGTAGATAGTCAAAAATTAGGTGCTGTATAGTGCAGGGATGCACATCCCCTTTGGGCACAGGGCTTAAATCCAAGGAGAGGAGTTGGAGCAGTGGTTTGCTGAGATGTGTGCTGGAGGCAAAGAAGTTAAGCATGAGAAAGACAGCTTGTTGAGATGATAAATGCTGCCTTTCAGAATGCAGCTGAAGTATTTCAGCTAGGCTGTTAATGTATTCCTAGGCTTTGCAGTGCTCTATTTAGTTAATTAAAGGAACAACAGCAAAAATCTTGTGCTTAGTCTAATCTGACTGCACCAGTATTTCTGTTCCTTTGTTGAGAAGTGACATTTGAGGAACTGAAACCTGCCCAATAAGGTATTTAGTTGCAGAGTGGAGTGGATATTACCACTACTGTATGGAAGTGAGTATTGAGGGGTGGCCTTGGCCTTAGCTGCAAATTTATTCTGTCAACAGGAAAGATGCAGAGTCACAGTTTGAAACCTGTATTCCAGATTACAACTTGAAACCAGTATTACTTTTGTATTAATAATGTGGGACTGGACCCACCTCTTTATTTATGTTACTGACTGGTCATTGTCTACATAGGAATAACATGCACCAACTAGAAAGTGTGTGTGTGTGCAGAGGATGCAGTAGCAGTGTCAGGTGTCACTGTTCACAGCAGTTTGTGGCAGCACTCATTACTGTAGGAGTGAGCTTTCCAGTAGACTCCAATGAGTACCACCCAACTACAGGGGTCCTGCAGCTGTTAAGGACTGGTAAAATTACCTATTTAATATTAGTACCTTCAGTGTTGAGTGGTGGATGCTGCAAAACTCACACTATCAATTCTGAAATATCTGTAGAAAGCCCTAAAAATACAGATTGTGATTTTTCAAACTCATAAGATCTGTCTCGTCTTCAGGTATGTCCTCATGAGGGGGTGGGGGAAAAGGAGCTGATTATTTAGTTAAGGTACAAATGGTTGCTAGTCTGTCCTTTAGTCTGTTTAAATTAATAAATGTAATTGTGAACTGGTCTTTTGGAAAGTTTCATTTCATAAGAGCTCTGTTAAACCACATGAGAATAAGGAGGTTTGTGTCAAAGGTGCTAACATGAATCTGGTTGATTGGGATGGTGGAGTGCATGGAAAATGTGTTCCTAGTGCTTACCTGTGAAGAAGCAGAAGAGGAACAGTTTCAGTAACATAAAGCCCGTGGAAGTGGTTCTTTTGTGTTAAAAATAAAAGTTAAAAAGTTGCAGAGAGAGAGGTTAGAAATCTCTTGAAGTTGAAGATGGTAGTTGTCTTCGTACTTCCTTTTGAATTTATACTGATAATGTATTCATTACAAAGTCTGAATTCTTGAACGTGACAAAAAGGGTCTTCCCAAGAGATCATGATGTAGCAAAAGTGAAAAGAATAAATGTAGTAATAGGCATTAGAGAAATTGCTAGATCACGTGTATTGGCAAAAAGGAAACTTATTTGGGATAAAGTTGAAGATCTAGGCTGCGGTGTCAGAAGGATGTCAGACCACAGATTGAGCATTTCCAATCTTTGTGCTCTTGCTTACTGGTCTTTGCTGCTGAGAGGGCTATTCTCAGATTTCTAGACTTAGCATCCACTCCTGTACTTCATGAACTGGATCCTCATCTCATCTCTGGTTGTCACTTCTCGATGGAAGAATTCCCTGATTAGGCAGCTGCATAAGTGCTTATGTAGCAGTCCTGTGTAGATTTGCATCTCATGAGTTTGCCTAATTGTTTTTCAATATGGAAAAACCCTGCAGTAGCGAGTGCTGCACGTTAATTGTAACTTGTGTGAAGAAGTACTTGCCTCATGTTGTTTGTGGAAACTGCTGCCTTTATTATCATCATAGGTTTAGAGACCACCAATTGAAATTGAGAGGCTCACAATAATAGTTTTCTGCCTGTGTTCTCCTTGTGATTTGTGACTTTGTATATGGCTCATGTCCTGCCATTTGTTTCCCCTTTCAGGCTCTGACAGGTAAAGTCACTTCTTTTTACTAAGGATGGCAGTGTGTTTTCCATCACTGTTTGAGAATTAAGAGATGTGCTTTCCCTAAGACATCTTTGTGTTCAGCCGTAGCTTCAGCCCTGAGTTACTTAATTTGGGACAGCCCCAGAGCTTTGTTGTGCTAAATAAGCCAAATATTTTTAAGTTATCTTTTCTGATCTTTTGAGCCCAAGCAGCAGTGTTGATTGAGCCTGGGCATGGCAGTGACTGTGTGCAGTTAAATCATACCAATATTTTATCAACAGAAACAGCAGCTACTGTGTTTCACTACTACTGACATATCGAAGTTGACATTTCCTCTGTTGTGATTGTGGAGCCTGATGCCTGCTGATTCAGAATAGTACAATTCACAAACAGAAATTATTATCAGGCATACTAATCAGGTTTTTGAGGCGTTTAATGTGCCCCTTGCATCTTTCTGAGACTGAAAGTGGGGGCACTGATTTGGAATTGGACATCAGTTTGACTCTGCTGACTCTACCTTCATCTTGCAGGAGTGGGTAGGTGAGCGATGTCTGAAGTCCCTCTGTGAAGACAGCAATGACTTGCAGGATCCAGTCCTGAGCAGCACACAGGCCCAGAGGCTGATGCAGCTGATTTGTTATCCACACCGGCTGCTGGACAACGAGGAAGGAGAAAATCCACAGCGGCAGAGAATTAAACGCATCTTACAGGTGCAAGATCCTGTTGGAATCTACGTGTGTCTTATATATAGTGCTGGGAGGGGGTTGTCAAAAATGTAGCGCTCTGAAAGGTCTGACACCCATTATCATGGTAGCTGAGGGTATAGTTTGAACTAAGACTCACATGAAGTATGCTTGTGTTTGTAGAATCTGGATCAGTGGACCATGAGGCAGTCTTCGCTAGAGCTGCAGCTCATGATTAAGCAGACGGCAAACAATGTGAGTTTCTGCTCAGAGGGGCTATACAAAGATGTGTGTTTCCACTGTTGAAGTGCCTGCTTGTGAGGTGGTGGTGTGGTGGCCTGATAGAAGTGGGAGTAGGGAGAAAATAAACAGATGAAGTTGTAAGGATGTGATGAGTGTGAGACCTGAAGTGTAGTAGCCGTGGCTAAGTGGGCTAATAGATTTTCTGTTGTGTTGTGATGTGCAGTCCCTGTCAGTGGACACTCTTGGAGAGCTGGCTGTCTTTTCTCTATCCTCCAGGAGATGAACTCCTTACTAGAAAATATAGCCAAGGCCACCATTGAGGTATTCCAGCAGTCAGCAGAGACCAGCTTTGCTAGCTCTGCTGGCAATGGAGTCAACAGTATCAGTGGCTCAGCAAGTGCTACACCTGCCAGCAACAAATCCAAACCCATCCTCAGGTGGGTGTAGTCCCAGCATGCAGCTACTTTATAGACAAGTATGAATCACAGATTGTATGGCAAACTGCTTTTCTCTCTTGTATTGTCACAGCTCCCTGGAGAGATCAGGAGTGTGGCTGGTGGCCCCTCTGATTGCTAAGCTTCCAACATCAGTGCAGGGCCATGTGCTGAAAGCTGCTGGAGAAGAACTAGAAAAAGGACAACATCTAGGGTCATCATCTCGCAAAGAGCGTGACCGTCAGAAACAGAAGAGGTGAGTTCTGGGGAAAGAAGAGGCAATGCTTGCTGTTCTGGTGCCCCATCCTGGCAGTGTAGCTCCATCTTGGTTCTCTTTGCAGCATGTCCCTTCTGAGCCAGCAGCCATTTCTGTCATTGGTGCTAACATGCTTGAAAGGACAAGATGAGCAGCGAGAAGGCTTACTAACCTCTCTGTACAGTCAGGTCCAGCAGGTATGTATCTTGTGGCTCCCATCATTTTCCTGAAGGGCTCACCTCTCCAGCATGTGGCCTGTTGGGCATGTCCTTGGGAATGTTGTCTGTCTGATTATATGCTCAATACTGCAAGGATTTTAGCCTGTTTGATACAGAATGCTTGAGTTGACAATCTCTGCATCAGTGGATAGTAGGCAGTACAAGCTGCTCTTGCTCTTCAGCAAACATTTTGTGAGATCTGTCCTCCTTTCTCAATTTCTTAGATTGTTACAAATTGGAGGGAAGATCAGTACCAAGATGACTGCAAAGCCAAGCAGCTGATGCATGAGGCCCTGAAACTACGGCTGAATCTGGTGAGCAATTGCAGAAAAAACTTAACTATAGGGGCAAGAGTTACCAGACTTTTCATTTGTTTGAAACATGCACATACTGGAGGGGCTGCTTCTAGGTCTTGAGCCCTGAGTGAGATAGTGTGTATGGAACAATGTCCTCGCTCCATTTCACCAAGATGAAATCCACAGCCTTGATCTCTGCTTTCGAAATGTGCCTTTTTATTTCAATACTTTTGCAGTGCACAGTGCTGCTACTTGCATCTGAGGTTTGTCCTGCTGACTGCAGTCTCCTTCAGCTCTCAGCAGAGTTGCTGTAGTAGAGGAGTTGCTCTGGTTTAGGCTCCTTTCTCACTTTTAAATCTTGGTGTTTCTTCACGGTGTCCTTGTAACTAAACTACTTTTCTTTGCCAGGTGGGGGGCATGTTTGACACAGTTCAGCGCAGCACACAGCAGACAACTGAATGGGCTGTGCTTCTCCTGGACATCATTAGCAGTGGCACCGTGGACATGCAATCAAACAAGTAACTTTCTGGCTGACTTCTGATCCATATATTTTCCAAGGGAGGCAGTCATTAGCATGGCCCCTTTCCTCATGTGAGCTAGCTGTCTCTCTGCACAATCTGTCAGAAGTACAGTAACAGTTGAAAGAGGCTTTGCAGTAATAGCAGGCTGCAGCCTAGGTCATAGTATCCAAGTGTGCTCTGTCATATCCAGACCAGACTTGGCTTTCCAGGTGCGTAGAGTTAAGTAGGGGAGAGTTGAGTCTGGACCTGCTTTTTGGAGAAGCTCAATGGGTGGATATGACGCCAGTCTTAATCTGTGATACTGCACTTGACTCAAGAGTGAACATTCTGTAGTGTATAAACAAAAGGATTAGTGTGGGAGGTTAGTCTGAAGAGCCCTTGGCACTTCTGGATATAGACAGTACTCTCAGCAGTCTAGTACCATTTGATATTACTGTCATGGCAGAGACTTTATATCTGCTTCTCAGGTGACTGACCTTTTCTGCTTTGACCAACAGCGAGCTCTTCACCACTGTGTTGGACATGCTGAGTGTTCTTATCAACGGCACCCTGGCTGCTGATATGTCTAGTATTTCTCAGGGCAGCATGGAGGAGAACAAGCGGGCATACATGAATCTTGTCAAGAAACTCAGGGTGAGGAACACAAGATCCTGTGTGGGGAACAGCATGTGTACATGATGGTACAACTATGTGTAGATTTACTTGTGACTCATGAACAGTGTTTGTGCTGTTGCTGCTGTTTAGGTGAAGTAGTGGGGGTGGCCCAAATGGTCTGGTAGGGCTGAAAGGTGCAAAGGTGAGAGGTGATGCGGGGATGGAGGTTGAGATCAGAAGAAGCACTGGTCATTTTTGGATGATCTTTCCAGTATTATGCTTCAAGTCTTCATTCTGCTTGTGCAGAAGGAGCTGGGGGACCGGCAGTCTGACAGCCTGGAGAAGGTGCGACAGCTACTGCCACTTCCGAAGCAGACCCGAGATGTCATCACCTGTGAACCTCAGGGATCCCTCATTGACACCAAAGGCAATAAAATAGCTGGATTTGACTCCATCTTCAAGAAGGAGGTAAGTAAATTTTTTTTTGTCTGCATCACAGTTACTGAGGGCAGTTGTCAGTCACCTTGTCCTCTGGTCTACACAGCTTGGGGGGCATCTATATTCTAGTGCGTTGTGGCCTGCTGAGCTTGAAGTTACTGGCTGCATAGAGACAAGCTGAAAATGCAAAGCTGATTGTTAATGCTCAATGGTATGTGGTACTAAGCCTGAGAAGTTACAAACACTGGTTTTGTACTGACAGCTGTATTTATATAACATAAAGAGAAACCCATAGTCTCTCTGTCATGTGACTTACAGGACAGTGCCAGTGTGCAGAAGACTGGCATAGATAGGATGAAGGAGACTTGCAGTTGTTGATGAAGGCCTTTATAAATTACTGTTTTGCCACATAGAAGAGCAGGCACCACTAGTAAGGGCTCAGGCTGTTTCTTGGGATATGTGGAGTGAAGCATGAAGAAACCAGTTTCCTGTACCCTCACAGGAGAAACGGCAGGGACTTGGAAGTTCTTATCTCTTTTTCTTTAAAGGGTTTGCAAGTCTCTACAAAGCAGAAGATATCCCCTTGGGATCTCTTTGAGGGCTTAAAGCACTCAGCCCCTCTCTCCTGGGGATGGTTTGGGACAGTCCGGGTGGATCGCAAGGTGTCTAGATTTGAAGAGCAGCAGAGGCTTCTTCTGTACCACACCCACTTGAAACCTAAGCCCCGCAGTTACTACCTGGAGCCGTTGCCATTGCCTCCTGAAGAGGAAGAACCTCCTACACCTGTGAATTTAGAGCCAGAGAAGAAAGCTGCAGAACCAGCCAAGGCTGATAAAACAAGCTCAAATCCTGCCACCTCTACTGAAGAACGCAAGAAGAAACAGAGCAAAACCAAGAAACGCAACCAATCTGCCAGCAAGACTGAGGTAGTTGATTGTCCAACAGTTATGGACTTCTCATGTCCACACCTCATAGTCATAGAGCACTCCCTTGAGTCTTCCTGAGGAGCCTGAAAGTGGTGTAATAGTGAAGATGGGATGTGGTACCTCTCAGCTGGGAGTGCTGGAGCCCTGTCCTGCTCTCTTTTTAGCCTGAGGCAGGGCAAATACTTTCTTAATCCCTGATGGGGAGGGAGGGAGTCTGCCAGTTCAGATAGCATCCCAGGCTTCTTTCTATGGACTTCACACATTGATCTTTCTTACTCCTTTGTCCTTGCAGGATTTTGTGTTGGGGTCTAGCAGAGGGGTTTCATATGGAGTTGGTATGGCTACAGAGCTCTTGCATCACCAGTCAGGAAGCACTATGTCAAGACTTGCATATGGGCAGTCACCAGTGGGTCTCTATGCCCAGAATCAGCCTCTTCCAGCAGGTATGTACACAGGAGGAGTGCTTCTCTTTAGGAACCTCTTACAAGAACAGCTTCTGTGAGATAGTCCTACACAGGTCCCTACACTTTCCCCTTTTGCCTGTTATTTGTCCAGATACAGTGGTGAACAGGCATTCTGGAGCTACAAGGCTGAGGACTAGTTAATGTATTCCTCTTGCAGGTGGCCCTCGCCTAGACACATCCTACAGACCTGTGCGCATGCCACTGGGGAAACTTGTTCAGAGTCGTCCTCCTTACAGCGGTGTGCTACCTCCAGGGATGGGGAGCATGATGGGCATTGACCCCTCCTACAAGCCAGCAGTGTACCGACAGCAACCTCCAGTGTCACAGGGACAGATACTGAGGCAGCAGCTTCAAGCAAAATTGGTAAGTCAGAGCTGTGCTCTTGCTGTTGCTGGGCCCCACAGTACAGCAAACCTGCAGTGTTTTCTGGGGCTGTGCCTTGCAGCCTGAAATCTGCAACTTTGTTTTAGTTTCTGGTCTGGAAGATGTCTCTTACCTCTGTTCCTCTGGTGCAGCTCTGTGTTTGCCACCTGCTTTGAGGGCCCAGTCACCAGCAGTTGAGGGAGGTTGTCAGTGAGGTCATCTGGGGCATCTGTGGCTGTTGGGGTGGTAGGGATGTTAATGGCCTATTTATCCCAAGTCGAGGTGAGGCAGAAGTTATTAGTGTCTGCATGCTGTGCAGCAGCCCTGTAGGTTTAGCAGTGAATGTACTTGTTTGATTTGGTGGGAGCTGCTAAGAGCAGCAGTGCCCTGCCCTTTGAGGATGATGTAAAAGTGGTTCTTTGTTACCTTCCAGCAGGGCCAAGGCATAATGGGACAGCAGCCTGTGCGCCAGATGGCTCCAACACCTTCCTATGGAGCACTGCAGCCCTCCCAAGTAAGTGACAGGGATCACAGCTAAGAGTGGCATCTGGCTTCAGCACAGAGCAGTGTCTTTGGTGCTGTTAAATCCTGAAATTTCTTGGCTCCTCTTGCTCGTATATTGGGCAACAAATCTGAATCCCAGAGATGAGCAGCCTTGTGGCAGTATTTTTAGGAGGCTGATGTCTGTGTTACAGATTATCTGTTGACCCTTACCTCATGTCTGATAAAGGCTTTTGTTTTCTTTTCAGGGTTACACATCTTATGTCTCCCACATAGGCCTTCAGCAGCACCCATCCCAGTCAGGCACAATGGTACCTCCTACCTATTCTGGCCAGCCCTATCAGAATTCCCACCCCAGCTCTAATCCTGCCCTAGTGGATCCTGTTAGACAGATGCAGCAGAGACCAAGCGGCTATGTACACCAGCAGGCCCCTGGCTATGGGCACACCTTGGGCAGCACACAGAGGTATTTCTCATCTTACAGGGAAAGCTGTATTTCATCCAGGGTTTCTCTGCTTTGCTCAGGTAACCCTAACAGTAATCTCTGAAATCGTTGTTCACTGTTATAAAGCATCAGAATGCTTGGTACTGTCAGGAGAACATCTTTATTTAGCTTTCAGTCCTGGAAAGAAACAAAGAGACAAGATGAAATTCTGAGATGCTGGTTGCAGGCAGGAGACAGTGTTTCCAGCCAAGGAAAGATAGAATAAGGAAGTGTGAGGAAAATGACCTGGGAAGATCATAGGCTTGGTTTTAAATCTAATCAGTAGGTCATTATCAAAGGTGTAGATCTGCAATTTCCACTGCTCCCGAGGAGGCATAAATCCACCAAGAAAACCACAAAGAACAGTGGATCAAAGACTGTTACTTAGAAAAGCAGATTGGATTAAATCCTTGAGAAGCCTTGGTGACCCTTACTCTTGGGGTTTCAAGGGGCTGTTTGGGCTCTTGCTGATGGCAGAAGTTTGGTTTGGATTAAAGAAGCTGTCTGCCCATAAATCTTTTGCTTCATGAACTTACCCTTTTCTGTTGCAGGTTTCCTCACCAGTCAATACAGCAGGCCCCCATGATGAGTGGGATGAACCATTTGGGTCCACAAGGAGTCTCCTCAGGAATTCGACCTAGCCAGATACTGCCTGACCAGCAGCAGCAGTATCTGAGGCAGCAGCAGCAGATGCTGAGGGTGGGTGCTTACTGACAGGACGAAGACTACTGGAGATGGAGGAGGCTTGCACAGCACTGCTAATCTCTGTCAGCAATGCTGTGCTTTGCTTCTCTATGCAGGGAAGGATCTTGGCTCTGTTGAGGGCTGCCTATAATTTGCCAGGCAATTCTCCCTTCCTTAGAGCTGGCTGCTCATGTTGACACCTGCTGCACTGTCTTTTGCCAGTCACCAAGCATAAGCTAAAGAGAAGTTACTAGCAGTAACAGTCCATTCAGCCCTGTATGACCTGCATCCCTTCTGTTTTTGCTCATGCTAAGCACATAAGATTGTGCAGAAAGCTGCCTCAAAAGTATTGTGGGAGCTCGAAACAAAGTGAAAATGCCCCTGCCCATACAACAGCAGGTGGAGTTTCCCTTACAAGATCATTTTTAGGAGCATACCTGCATTTTCAAAAGGTCAAACTCTAAGTATCACTTGCATTTTCTGTTGACAGGAAGTCAGATGTAGAGTCAAACAGTGGATGCTGAGAAAATGCTCCAAAGTGAGATGTCACACCTAGATCTCTAGCTTTGCAGAAGTTCACAGGGATGTGCTAACAGGCATGAGTATTCCAGAGATTTGCATTGTGGTCTTATGAATGTTAAATACTTGTATATATTATGTGGAGTTTCAAAAATAATTGACTTGACAGAGAAACACAGAACTAACTTGGATTAATTGGTGAATTGCATACCCCATGACAAAGCCTAGGAAGCCTGTAGAATATGGGGATACTTTACAAGGCACAGAATGGCGAGTCGCTGTGTTCTGAGAGGATCCTGAGCCAGACAGTGGTTTCTGCTGAGAGCTGCAGTCCAGCAGTGTTTGAGAACTGGTGCCTTGCACTGGACATGAGACTGCATGTTGCATGGTCAGCAACGTTAGTCCTTTTGATGAGTAGCACCACCTGACTATTCACTTGGTTTCTAGAATTTTCTGTCACTCATATTTAAAAAAAAAAACAACATTCCTCAAACAAATTGTTAGTGGTTATTATAGCTCAGGAACTTCACATACCCTTTCAGCTTTTAGCTGCCATTGCTTGGTTGCTTAAAAAAAAGTGTCCAGTAGCTGCATTATGAGGGGCATTCCATACTGGACATAGAACAGACTCGCGATGCTTTAGTTGACTGTCTTGATGCACTGGCTTGTAGAAAGGATGGATGGCCTTTTGGTATATCTTGAATGTTGCAAGAAGATAGGACATGACATTGGGAGGGGTATCCTAGCTTATTTAGACAGTTACCTGCTTTCTTGTGTACCCAGGTCATAATATCCATTTCAAAAACCTAAGAGATAAAATTAATTTAAGATGGAAGGTAGAAGGCTGTTCTAGAAATCCTTTGGGTTGAATCCCTGATCCAAGCCTTAGTGTGTTTTTGTCTTGACTTTTCTCTCTGATGTTTACCTAACATATTCCTAGGGAGCACTTAGAGCTCACATAAGTTGAGTTTTTCTAAACGCCTTTCATATGATACTGTCCCTTCTCTGGATAGCATTTTGGTCTGTTTTCTAGTCTGTTCCAGGTTTGAACCTTACCCATTTACACCAGTGATCAGAACTATACCTAGCATCACCATGTTACTCTTCTACAGTCATATGAGTGGTTTTATAGTTCTGCTAGAAATTCTTATGATGATCTAGAGAGTTCAGAGCTACACTGGGAGATGGGAGGAATGTCTGAAAATTAGGAGAAATGAAAAAACCTTAAAATTTGTGGGTATATTCTGACTCTAACACACTGAATATTCTCACAGTAACTAGTTCTGTCAACATCTAGGTAAGAGCACTGCATCCAGTTTCATCTGCCTCCTTTTACTGAAGTACAACACCAGCTGGTATGAGTGACAGAGAAGGGCAGCAAGAGTTGCAAATGTATTTGAGAAGGAAAGACTGAAATAGCTGGGTGTCAAGCTGGAGGGGCAGAAACAAGAGGAGAGACAAGTCTTCAAATATTTTTTCTTAAAAAACTCCAAAGCCCTTATCTGTTGTTTTCTTTTGACTGTAGAACAAGAAATGGCTTTAAATCCCACTATGAGAGATTCAGAGTAGATGTTAGAAAAAACTCTAGTAGTAGAAGTAACTGTGACCTGGAGTGGAATGCATTATAAGAAGTCTGGCAGAGAGGGAACTGAGTGTTCTAATTGACAGGAAGATAATATGGGCCAGCAGTGTGCCCAGGTGGCCAAGAAGGCCGATGGTGTCCTGGCTTGTATTAGAAATAGTGTGACCAGCAGGAGTAGGGAGGTTAACATCCCCCTGTATTCGGCACTGGTGGGGCCACATCTTTAGTATTGTGTCCAGTTTTGGGCACCTCAATACAAGAGAGATGTGGAGGTGCTGGAGCGGGTGCAGAGGAGGGCAGCTAAGCTGGTGAAGGGCCTAGAGAATAAATATGAGGAAATATGAGAGAGCTGGGGCTCTTTAGTTTGAAAAAGAGGAGGCTGAGAGGAGACCCTATCACTCTACAACTACCTGAAAGGGTGTTGTGGAGAGGTTGGTGCTGGTCTCTTCTCACAAGCAATTGGTGACAGAACAAGAGGGAATGGGTTCAAGTTACAACAAGGTAGGTTTAAACTAGATATTAGGAAAAATTTTTTCACAGAAAGGGCGGTCAAGCACTGGAATGGGCTTCCGAGGGAGGTGGTTGAGTTGCCATTTCTGGATGTGTTAAAGGATCGTTTGGATGAGGTGTTGAGGGTTTAGGGGTGAACTTGTAAGATGGGGTAGATGGTTGGACTCGATGATCCCAGGGGTCTTTTCCAACCAGAGTGATTCTGTGAAGTTACAGGAGCTCTGTTGTTACCTCTGGAAAACAGGCCAGGCAAATGGTGAAGTCTGTGTTTCTGGACTTCACCAGGAGGCAAGAGACTAACTGCTTGAGGTAGCTCTTAGTTTTCTGTTCATGTATCCTGTCTGCTCTTGTTCGTGTTCATTCTCCAGCTGAGCCAGTAGCATTGCAGTTCTCTTCCTGTTATCCCTGGATACCTCGTCTTGCAAAAGAACTTGGTCCCTGTATTTCTTGCCATTTCTCAGCCCAGATCAGTGTCCTGGTGAAATTTGGGTAATTTAGGTACCTGTAGGGAAAATGGTAAAGGAGGTTGTGCTACAGCATGAAATGTCCTGAAGGAAGGGCCCCAGCCCTTTCTAGACTCTGTTGCCATGTGCATTGCCCAGACAATTCCCTGATGATCCCTTCTTTTTTTGTCTTTGCAGCAACAGCAGCAGCAGCAGCAGCAACAACAACAACAACAACAGCAGCAGCAGCAACAGCAGCAGCAGCAGCAACAGCAACCACCACAGCAGCAACCCCAGGTCTCCACAGTGCCTCAGCCACAAACGCAAGGCCAGCCCCCAGGGCTGGGGATGCAGGCTCTTCCCCCTCAGCAGCCCATTGTGAGTGTTTCCTCAGAGGCAGAGATAGTCCTGCACAAGTCCAAATGTGCTCCATCTGCATCACCCCATTCTCCTTCCCCTGTGCTTCCCAGGCTTGTGTGAATGCCAGAACTGCCAGCCAGGTGGTGTTGCTATAACTGCGTTTCTCTCTTTGCAGTTCCAGCGCCAGGGCCTTCAGCAGACGCAGCAGCAGCAGCAAACAGCTGCTTTGGTTCGACAGCTTCAACAGCAGCTTTCCAGTAAGCCTTAGTGTTGATTCTGTCCCTAGTCTCCTCCATGCTGTTTTCTACTGCAGGTGCTCTAGTGTAGAGGATCAAGGCCAAGCCAGACTGACAGAATGGTCTTGGCAGTAAGGTGGCATCAGGACTTAGAGCTCCTGGCCCAAGGGGTCACAGCAGCAGAGCAAGCAGTGCTTGCCAGCTTGTAAGCAACCTACCTCACCTTCCTTCTGCTGCCTGCAGAGGAGTGGGGCAGCTGAGCCTATGTTTGGGGGTAGCTTTCCTGAGAAGATCCATTCTGCGGCCTTAACACATTCTGAGGTATTTCCTCTGCTCGTCACGACATCTGAGGGTCACAGTGAGGCCACAGTCCTGGGGGCACTTAGTGGATGACTTAGAGATACTGTATTTGTGTTGTAATCAGGACAGAATTTTTGGAGGGAAGGAGGGTGCTCTCCAAAATGTTACTGCATGCATGATGGTATTTGCATGCCATCTGTGGCCTTCCATGGCTGCTATCACTAATAGGGTAATGGTGTAGATGGTGTTCAGTGTAGCACTGTATCCCTATAATCTACATTAAACTACTGGCTTGGGGGATCTAGAAACAGAACTTGATGTCTGTGCTGTTGCCTTCTGAATGGCCTGCTGTCTTACTGTGACCTCCCTGGCCATAAAATTGGCAGACTTGCCCAGAAATGGATTGTATAGGTTGGGGTTTTTTTCAGAGCATCGAGTGTGAGACTGTGCCAGATGTAATAGTGTGTGGAGTGAGGTCTTGGAAATTGTGTTTATGCTTGTTTCCCAATGGAAAATCCTTATTCTTGTGACCAAAACACCATCCCAAACCAGAAGTTTTAATGTGCTAAGTCTCCCATTAGCCAAAGTCACAAACCATGAGTCTGTGCAAGGATCCCAGACAGGACACTCAAGTATAGGAAGAACCTGGATATACTAGAATAGCCATGTTTTTGTAACGTGTCTGTACAGCAAATGAGGTTGTCTTATATGGACAATATGTGTGGGTCCAATGCAGTTGTGTGTCTGTATTCAGCCTCCACATTCCTTTATTAGGTTTGCATCAGTTCTACCAGAAAACTGTCTGGAGTTCTTATTTGTAGTGTCTGGAATATAAAAACAGCAGCCTGTAGGAGGAGGGAAAGGAATACTTAGAGCCCTGGGCAGGCTGTTAGGAGGCTCCAGGGTATCCCTGAATGTGCTGTTATCCAACAGAGTCAAGGAGAGCAGGCTAGCCAGGCTACACTGGTCTCCTTGTACTTAGTCTGATGTGTGGTCAGATGTGCTGATAGGGTTTCAGGAAAGAAACTGCAGGGTTTCATTAATTGGACAGTACCCAGATGTACTGTTAGCAGTGTGCATCAGAAACACTTTGGAAGTTAATTATGTTCTTGAATATAACTTTATCCTTTTAGCACCCTTTTGGTGCTACCTGGAAGTCCTTTGGGCATGTGCTTAATTTATACCATGCTAGGTATTAATTTATAGGGAGCCAGGATAGTTCTCCAAAAGCCTCACTAACTCTGGTGTCTGAGCAGCTTGTGTGGCTGCAGTCTTACGGGGCTGGTTTGTTTTGTTTTTGTTTTTTTTTTTTCAAAATCAGAAAAAACAAATCCATAAACCTATCCTCTTGGCTAGCTGCCACCCTTTGGGCTTTGTTGCAGCGCACCAATTCCACCACTAGTGATAGATGTCCTCTGGAGAAGTTTCAGGATCAGAACCAGTGCTTCCTCAAAAAAGGCAGGACCTGACTGTGCTGCCTCATAAAGGCTCGGACAAATAAGCAAAGCAGGGGTGCCATGAATATTATATTTTTATTCTCACAGCCTGTGACACACTTATAGTATAGACTGGTCATGTGGGGAGAGGGATCTCTTTTCTGAACCAGACCTTGTAACCATCTAATTCTCTCTTGATCTCAACAGATACACAAACGCAACAGAACAACAACCCTTTTGGACGCTATTGATTTGTGGACTTCAGCCTAATCCAGGAAGAAGACATCACTGTCAACTGGATGGATATAGTCCCTTCAGCCTGACCCACAAACTGGGTCTGACCCCAACCTCTGTCCTTGGGCCTATGCTCCCAATACTGATGCCAACAATCTCGAAGGGTGACGCCAGAAGGATGGGTTTTATTGTACAGAAAAAGTGTTTTTATTACCCAATTTATACAAAGGTTTAAGAAGATCCCTTGTGGCTGATAGTCTCCCTTCCCACTTCGGTTTCAGTTTTTACTCAGTTTTTAGTATTTTTGTTAAAATAATTATTAAGACATTGTAAAATTTTGTACTTTATTTATATCAGATGAACCCCATACTGCAGACATTCTCTGATGAATACAGAGAGCTTACTTTGCAAAAGGATTGTGTATTCAGAGCCTACCTTTCCTCCTCAGCCTCCTCCCCGTACACAGCTTGGCAGCACCTTCACAAATGTTTGCACTTTCAGCTTTTGAGAACAGCTAAACAATTTGGTTTGGTTCAGAAAGCCCCTCTTCCCTGTTTGTTTCATAAGCTGGTGTTTACGTGCATGTGAGGGTTTGTGCAAGCTTTGTAGGATTTTTATTTTAAGAGCTTTACTAGTAGTCTGTGACATGTTCCACTGACTCAGAGGTATAAAGCAAATAGGAGTTTGTATTGCAGGGTGATTCTGAGCCCTAATGCCTAGCACCCCAGCCACAGCATTTGCTGAGATGCTCAGGCTAGTACCTCTGCAGCCTAGGAGAAGCTCCAGACTGAGTGCATTTACACCACTACTTCTCACTGCAGCATGGCTTTGCTGATAAGTACCAAGGCTTCTCTGCTAGCTCCTTCCTGAGATCCACAGTGCTTTCTCTGTCTGGGTTGATTTGCTGAATTCTCAACTCTTGACCTGGCTAAAACAGCCTCCTGGCATGGAGGCTGCTTTATAGCAGGCTGCTTTATCTTAGTGCTCTCTATTCTTACTGCGTGTTGAATCTAGAAACCTCCAGCACCTTTCTGCTGTCTTTGGTTCTTCCTCATGAATTTGCTTGTGGAGCTTTTGACTTGTCGTCCTTTGATAGCTTTTCTTGACCAGTGTCTTCCTTCTGTCTCATCTCTGTAGATTATCACAGTACACCAGGTTGGAAGGGACCTTAAAGGATCATCTAGTCTAACCCTTTAAGCTAAAGAAACACATTTTAAGTGAGGTGGCCCATCACCTTGTCAAGTTGAGCCTCAAAACTGTCTAAAGTTTCATGGAAGAGCTGCATTTGATCTTAGATTAAGGACAAACAAACAAGCTATGCAAGAAGGCAAGCTTAGGGTGTGGAGAGGAAGGAGGGATGTTGGGACTCATTTTTGCTTAGACTAGTGTGAGGAAAATCAGCACCCTGTGTGCTGGCTGGTGGGTCTGCTGCCTCAGGAACTGTTGATGAGCCCTTTCCTCCTCAGGACAAGGTGACTGCTCTCAGGGAGACAGCTGTGTAGGCTGCCTGACACCACCTCCACCTTGCTTCTTAACAACCGTCAACATTTTTGTACCTGTGCCAAGCTCCTGCCATGTCAGTGCAGGTGCATTAGACGGTGTTGCTGGCCAGGCCCAGTGGAGGGAGAATCCCTCATTAATGAGGACAGATGTGTGTGCAGGCATGCTTTCTTATATGTGTTCCTGCTTGTTCGCCTTTAATGACGATCAGGCTGGGAATCAGCTTCAATCTGTCTCAGGTTCTTCCATCCCCTAATGCCCTAGGGGAGGGCTCTGCTTGTGGGAGACCCCACAGGAGCAATGGCTGTGCCAGCTGGCCCCTCCCTGCCTGAGGGACCCCCAGTGTGGACAGACATTGCGACCAGCAGAGCCACAGCTTAGGGGAGCCGGGCCCTGTCTCTGGGCAGAACAAGGCCCTGTTCCTGGTGCGTGCGGCCATGGCCGGCGACCCCCTCCCCTGCCGGCTCTGGAGGCAGCCGAGCATGCGCCAAGCATCAGCTCAGATGGTGCCTTCTGCATCGCTGCTGTGCCGGGGGCGGGAGTGGGGCGGCTGTGCAGCAGCCAGCGCTGGGGTGGGTGGCAGGAGACAGCGCGGCCATGGTTGGCTCTGGCCAGGGGTGCAGTGGGTGCCTCTTGCACCGCGGCTGTGGCAGGGCGGGGACTCTGGAGCAGTAGAGCGCAGAGTCAGGTGCCGACCTACTGCTTTGTGCATTTCAGGACCCCAGGAATCTGGTGGAAACAGCCCAAAGACCACTCTGCCTCTCTGTGGGGGAAGGGGAATGATTGGTCCCTTCCCTAGGGCCGGATGCCTGCTGCCAGGGTTATCTTTATTGCATGGCCTGGCAGCAGGGCTGCCCCTGCTCTTTCCTTCTGCAAAACACCCCCCACAGCTGTGCCAGGTGCTTACTAGGCTGCGTGTCTGGCATGAGTAGGACTCCAGAGCCCTGTCACAGTGACAGACATAGGGCTGACAGCGCTGAAGAACCCCACAAGACTCTGGCTGCCCAGTGATTTCCAGCAGGTACAGGACATAGGGACTGGGACAAGACCTGGTTACTGCACAGAGAACATCTGGGGAGCTGCAGTCTGCCCAGTATGGCTGCATGTCTTGTAGCTGTTGTGCGGTGAGTTAGCACTGAGCCATGGTGGTTTTAAGCAGGTCTGACAGCTTCCAGCCCTTCTGCTCCTTCTCTGAGTCATGCCTAAATGCTGCTTGTGACAGAGCCAGAGGTGACTAGGGGGAGTTTTATTACATTCTGCCCATTGACTAATACGTATGGCTGCCTTACTGCATCCACCAGTCTGCAGAGTGGGGTCAGTGTTTGATGCTGGGCTCACTGGAGCAGAAGATACTGTATAGTGTGTACCTAGCATATGGGGGCAAGCCTGAGGTAGCACAAGGCTTGACATAGTGGAGTGGTGGGTGGGCAAGAGCAGGCTGTACCCCATCCACTGAACCCACCCAGTAGCCTAGCACAGGTGTTCCCCACAGACTCCTCCTGAGGTGCTCATGGATGAGACCGAGACTCAAGTCACCACCACAGCCATGCACCATGACCACATCCTATCCCACTGCCCAGCAAAACCAGTCTAGAAGGAGCCATGCCTGGACACCAGTCCAGAGGCCCCTTTAAATTTGTTCTTGAATCCTACTGGATAGATGGCAAGGCTGTGCATCCATCCTGCAAGGCACTGGACCATGTTGTCTGCTCAAGGGCATACAAGGTGGAAGTGTGTGGTTCCCCCTGCCTATAATAGGCCAGGAACAAAATCAGTCAAGTTACTGACCACCAGCAAGCAGTTTTGTGGAGAGGTAGTGGGGCAGGAGGGGTGAGAAAGCTCCAACATGCTCTGCAGCAACAGCCAGAAGGCACAGGTGCAGGTGAAGGCCAGCTTGTATTAGGTTCTGGCAACACGAGGGAGGCAGGGCTCAGTTCCCCTGACCTAGATCAGAAAATACGGAGGTGTCTGCTGGTAACTACACATTCTCTTCTTTGATCAGATGTCACAGCTGCTACTGCTCTGGCTGTGTCTGAGAGATGCAGAGACCAGACACGTCCAGGAGGACCCAAATCCATGCCTGTTTCAAATTATTTCTGTAATCACATCAGGCAGGACTGAAAGAGACGGCCTCACCATGGGCAGAAGCTGACTGGAAGAGAGCCAGCTCCTGTCAGGCCATGTGCAGTAGGTGAAGATACCCCTGTGCTGGGAAGGAGTACCCCAAGATGAAAGGAGAATGACAGAGGTGATGGGTTTTGCTACACAGTGCTACTGGAACCTATGGGGCTGTGGCTGGTGGGCCTGCAGCCCAGTGCATAGCAGGAGGTGGATGGGTGGCAGGGCTGCACCTGGACTGAGGTTGGATGGTAATCCCATACTGGATACTACACAACATGGGAGCGGCAGGGGGCCTGCTCCCCTGGAGATGAGGAAGGATGCTGGGGCTGGAAAGCTTGGAGTGCTCCAGCTGCTCTGGGCTGCTGGGGCAGTACAGCTCAGGGCTATAGAGGGAATCTATGCTGAATGGCCGGGGTACAAGGTGAAGTGGGGCAGGACTCTGGATGCCCAGGATTATGCAGGATACACGAGGCAGGGCAAAGATGGCTGGAGCAGTGCAGGATGCCCAAGATAGAAGAAGTTACCTGGGGTGCTGCGGGTATGCCCCTGCAGATGGGATGGTTTGCCGGGGCGGTGCGTGGTGCCCTGGGATGAACAATCGGGATGGCGGAGATTCCACCCGCCGCCAGGGCCGCAGCTGGGCAGCGCTGGGCAGGGCGTAGGGCTCGGCTCCAGGGGCCGCGGGGGATACCCGGGGTGCCGGTGCGGGCAGTGCCGGGATGCGCTATGCCCTGCGGTTGCAACCTCCGTCGGTGTTGTATCCGGACGGTACCGGGGAGTTCGGTACCGGGCATGGGGCTCCGCCCCGGGTTGCGGAGGAGCCGTGAGATGCCTGATGAGCGCAGTATCGATACCGGTACCGGACTGCGAGGTCGGCAGCGAAAGGGTGCTGCGGTGCGGCCCCTCCCCCGCCCGCCCCCACCGTGCACGCGCCGCGCGCTCCCGGTGCAGGGTCGGGCCGGACCGAGCGCAGCGCGGGTCGTGGAGCAGCCGTCGGTGCTAACGGCATGGCCCAACCGCGCCGCCGCCCCCGACGGTGAGTGCGCCCGGCCCGGTCCGGCCCGCGGTGCTGTGGCCAGGGAGGTGCGGCTGGGCGGGACCGTCCCGGTCCCACGGCGCGGGGCTGGGGCCGCCACGGTGATGGGGCTCCCGGGGAGGGGGTAGTAGCGGGCAGGTCTCGGTCCCGGGATAGGGCGACCGGGCCGGGCATCGGGCGGGGCGGGGCGCGGCGCGAGTTAACGGGTGGGGCCGAGCGCGGTGGCGGCTGGTAACGGCGGGGGTTAACGGGGCCGGATGAGCGGCCGCGGCGAGCCGGCGGGTTGCCATGGCGACGCGCTGAAAGGGGGATTGTGCAGCCGCCTCAGCTGCGCAGCTCCCGCCCGCGTCCCCGGTCGTGCCGGTTCCGCACGGAGCGGGGAGCAGCTCTCCTGGCTCGGGCGCTGCCGCCGCAGGGGTCCCCGGGGCAGCTCTGGGGCGGGGGCTGGTGCAGGCACAGCCAGTGATTTGAAATGCTGGGATGTGCCTGATGGATGTGCCTGATGCGAGGCTGCTGGCTTGTGCACCCCCGGTCAAGGGCAGGCGGGAGATCCCCCTGGCTCGGCGTATTTGGTAGATCGTGGGGAGTGATGTAAGTAATCTGGCTCCCGAAGCAAAAGGGAATTCCCTGTCCATCTCTCGGGCACGGAGCTGTGGTGCAGGCAGGCTCGGTGTCAAACAGGAGCCCTGTTGTGCTGGTTGCACCCATCCCTGATGGATCAGGTGCATGGCACAAGAGTTGCCAGTGGCTCCACCAATGTGTTTCATGGCTGGAGTCAATGCTGTTTGCCTGAGCTTGGCTCAGCTGCACTTGAAGCCACAGAGCAGAACAGGTTTGGTGGGTGTAGGTTAACGCTAGGGTTCTGTCTGTGTCTGGTGCTGTTGGCAGCAAAGGAGAGGATAAATTATAAAGGGATGTGGGGCCTTTGAGCCAGTCTCTTTCTGGTCCATACTCTCCTACATGTTGACACCTCCCAGTGGCTCTGCTAGTAGCCCTACCCAAGGCCACAGACCTCCCTCAGGCAGGTGGTTCTGGCATCAAGTCCCCATGACACTGGTATTTTCCTTCCATTCTTTGGGGGTTCTGCTTTCAGCTCAACTTAGGCAACAGCAGAGGGGCTGGAGGTGGCCCCACAGCTGGACACACATGTGTTTCACGTTTGCTTCATTTCTCTGGAAGCCAGAATGCTTTGAAGTCAGGGGCATCTGCCAGCTGGGTAGGGGCTAATATTTTGTTCCCTGTGAGGGATCTGCATGTTGCCAAGATAGGGGTCATTCTTAGCTTTGGGAGACCTGTGTACCATCTTTTCTCCCTGCACCAGAGTGCTGGTGCCCACCTCCACTGCAGGTATAGGTGCCCTGAGGTCCCCACTGGAGCAGACCTCCTGTTCCACACACTGCAGGTGACCACCACCAGAGCTAGTGTCTGCAAAATGGCAAAGGCTGACATTTTAGAGGTCACACTTCTAGCACTGTGCATGTGCTTGCTTCATTTGCATTTGCAGTTAGCCCAGCTCAAGGCTTTGCCACTTGCATGTGCAGTTGCCATGGTTACATGTGCAGTCAGGATGTGGAGTTTGGTTGGACACCTGCAAACATGTAGCTCTCAACCCCTGGACCAGCAGGGCACGAGCAGTACGACACCGAGATGCAGGGCAGCCCCTCAGACCTTGGCATGTGGGCCCTGTGCAGTGATGCACAGAGGAAATGGAATTGCAGTGCCCAGCTTGGCTGGGTCTGTGCGCTTCTGCCTTGCACAGTCTCCAGCTGCCCATATTCAACAAGCAGTGTGCATCCAGGGCAGTGCTCTGGAGAGGAAGGTTGAGCCCATACTGAGAGTGTTGCCCTCGATATTACATCTAGGTCTGTCTCCTTAAGTAGAAGGTCTTTATTCCTGTCCTTTGGAAGAATGTGCTCAAGAGCAGGGTGGTGAGGGTGGGCAGAGCCTGGGAGTCCTGAATGAAGCTGCTGTGCAGGCTGGCAGTGTCTTGCTCACGGGCTGTGGCTTCAGAAGGCAATATGAGAATAGGCAGAGCACTGTGCCAAGGCTCCAGTTGTGGTGCCTGTGTCTGCCCTCACCTTCTGTGGGGTCTGCTTTGGGTGTTGAATCCATGAGCGAGAGCAAGATGTGACTGCCAAAATCCTCTGGTATGCTCATATTGGCCTCATCTATGTATCAAGGAAGGAGAAGTTTTAGGACCACAGGTATGGAAGAAACTTTGAGGTCATAGAGTCTCTAATCTCCATCTACGCTGTTCCTGAGCAGCATCAGCCCAGCTAGCTCCTAAACCACACCTACCACAGTGGTTCTACTGCCTCCCAAGCAGCTTGCTGCCATCTTCCTATGCCTTCCTGCTAGGAGCTACTTCATGATAGGTAGGCTGTCCTGGTAGTTCTCTTGGCTGTCCACGAGCAACTGTGGCTTCAGACAGACTAGTGTAGGGTATCCATGCTGTGCTGGTGTCAGCTGAAGGAATCCAGTAAAAGGTGGAAGGATAGTGGGAAGTGATGGGGTTGTGGACATGGAACATGTGCCTGGACATGACATGTGGAACTGTGGAGGAAGAACCTGTGGCATCTCACAGTGGAGTACAAGAGGGGCTGAGTATCTGCTGTCTTGTGGCAATGCACCAAGTGCAGAGCGTAAGCCAGGGACAGCTTCTCTCTGTCCTTTGGGCTTTCAGTACCTCTGGGATGGGACAGTTGTTTGCTTCTTGTGGGATCCCAGACAGAAATTCTGCCCCTGGTGGCCTGTGGTTACCAGTTGCCACTGACACAGCCTGTCAGACTTTCTGAAAGTCTTGTTAATCAGAATCTGGCGTTTATGCCCGCATCCAGCCAGAGGCATGCCCGTGTTTTGGGTCAACATGGAGGGGAGGTGGTTGCAGCTGGCTGGCAGAGGCCCATCAGCAGAAGGAGGCCGAGTGGATGCTGGCACTGGGGTTCTCAAAGAAATTTGGGGTTGAGGACTGGCAGGTCTGATTGGTGCTGCATGGTGGACTAAATGCTCTGATGGTCTCCTAACGTGATGCTTCCCAGAGCTGGGGGCAGGGAGCGGACTGTGACCAGTGCTGTAAGCTGCTGGCCCCAGCAGGATTCTGGAATGGGTGTGAGGAGAATGAATAAAAGGTCCTGCAACTGCCAGAGCTGGCAGTTGGAACCCACATCATTCAGACTCTGGAGTGAGTCTGACTGAGAGGAAATGGGAATAAAATGGGAGTGGTAGAAAGATGTGGAGTCTTCTGGCTGCAGCTGCCAGGACCTGTCTGGTGCATGTGGCTCCTGGAAGTTTTTCCTGGTTAGGAGGATACGTGCTCTTTGTTTGGAGGCTTGCCTGGGCTCAGTAGCAATGTGGTGTTGTAGTTCATGATTTAATCTTGTGATTAGTCTTGCAGTTGTCTGTGGGAACTCTGCCCTTGCAGACCTTTTGCCATGTCTGCCCAGCAGTAGGGCAAACACGTGGCATGGTGAGGTGGGTTTGGAGGATGTCTGTGAGCAAGACTGTGCACTGGGGCAACACTGTGTGGGCTGAGAATGCTTTGGTAAGGAGCTCAAGGGTTTCTTGGTAAAGAAGTCTTGCTCTGACACTGCAAAATGTAGAGCAGTGGAGTAGCAGATGTCTGTGATTTTCAAACTGCACCTCAGTGTGAGCATATCCTGCAAGGTGCCTGGCAAGCAGAGCCAAAGTTTTGCCTGGTGGCCAGAAGAGCATCTGGCTGTGCCAGTGGAGCAGGTGGCAAATTTGGTTTGAGAAAGGTTGCAGAGAGAGTTTGTTACAGGGCTTGTACCATACCTGAATATTGGCTCTGGGCCTGGGCTGCTGGGGCTCTCTGAGCGTGAGGGTGATTGGCAGAAACTGGCCTTGGGGAAGGAGCTGCTGAGAATGTCCTTTGGTGAGGTGATCATGGGCTGCAAGGACTTTGCTGCCTTCATCAGGTATTCATTAGCTTCTACTCTAAAGGAGTGGAAAGAGAAGTCCAATTCTGCAGCCAAAGTGTTTGTATGCCACTTGCCGTGGAGGTGGCCATGTCCAACTCCTGGTGCCAGCATCCAGTGCTAAAGGAGTTGTGGAAGTGACTCCCATGAGTATGCCTTCCCGTCTTTACCCTTACACAATGGCAGGCACCACTGAGCGACCTGAGGATTCATGGAACAGTAATGAAGGAGAAGGGGGCAGGAGTTGCTCTGTCTCTTGAGCTGTGTATGGGAGCTCAGGAGAGATGTGTGGGTGTTGTGATCATTGTGAAGTTGAATGCCTGGAAGTTGCAGCAGGAATGGTCAGAGGTCTGGTGGCCTCTGTGCAAAAAATGGCTAAGTAAGGCAGAGTTCTTCAGACTGGAAAAGAAACAACAGAAGATTAATAAGAGATGTCTGCAGGAGGCCAGGAGAGGAGGGATGGAGGTTAACTGTTCACTGCTTTTTTTCCATGCAAGTATAAGATGATATCAAGCTATCTGGATTTGCCAAGCAGGAGGAGGGGCATTGCCTCTTGCAGACATGCTATAAAACTGTCAAAGTCCTCAGAATAGTGAAACCTTACATTGGTTCTAGGAGAAATGGGAGGAATCCAAGAAGGACAAGGGATTCCCCCAGCACTACTAAAAACACCCAGATCTACCTTTCGGTGGATGACTTTGGTGGCTGCTGAGCTGCAAACTGCTCATGCTTTTGACTGCTGGCAAGAAAGGACATAGGGGAAGGTGGACCTTGGTCTGACATTATTTTCATAATGTTGTGCCTACCAGAGAGGGTAGAGCTAAAGAGGGAGCATTGGGCTTTGATAAAGGATGGGCTTATTCCCATCCAGCTCTGTGCTACTTTGGGTGACAGATGCCTGTTCAGTCCTGCTTCTTTGCTGAGAGCATGGGATGCTCTGCCCATATGAAGGAGGTGCAGCTGGTGGGAGAGATGGGACTTGTGCTAAGCACTGATCCTCTGCAACACAGGTCCCTTTGCTGGAGATGTCCAATGGACTTCAGTCTGCTAAACTGTTGCTAATTCAGTTGGTTTGAAAGTGGATGGCAGTACTGCTTCCTCTAGTTCTCTGGGCACAGGGCACCTTCCCAGTACACTGGCGGCAGAGCTGGAGTCTTGTCCTAGCATTGTCCCAGTTCTTACTGCACACGGGGGGCTTTGTGGAATCACCATGGATCTGATCTTCATCTCCACCTTCTCTAGTCCCCTGGCTCTGCCTGTGCTCACACCCATCGGTCTCAGTCTTGTTCCTGGTTTTAATGCCCAGATGAGAAAAGACTTATGTCCTGCTACCAGCCTTGCCTCAGCACACATAGGGTGCCAGAAGTCCATCCATCAGCTCCTTGAGCAGCCCAAAGAGAGGTATGCGAGAACAGCAGGGAGACATGAGGCTCAGCTTGGGAGAGGTTTGCTTCTTGCCAGAGAAGTCAACTTAGAGTGAAGGATGTGGGGATGAGCTGCAGGGGGCTTTGTGTGAATTCCATAGGGTGAGATCAAGCAAGGCTGAAGCTCATGAAGAGACAGCTCATGAAGCTGGCTCCCTTCCTCATAACTTCTACGAGGATCCTGTCTGTGAGGCTGAGGGAAGTATCCAGCCAGCACAGTGACATCCTTGCAATCACAAAATTGGAGTCTGCCCTTTGGGAGGCAGCTGTAAGGGGACAAATTCTGTGCCTCAAGACAGAAATGTTTCCATCTTGCTGCCATTTTGATCTCTGTTGTCACCGGATCTCTTGATGAGGATGTGAAGTTGCAGAGTTGGGCACGGAGCTGCTGTACTGTGATGCTCATGACCTTAAGAGTACCTGCTCTTTTTAAGAACATCCTCCTAGGTTCGCTGGGAGTGGTGCTTCAAAGAGGGTTTCTGCTGAAGCAGAGCTGTGCTTGAGGAGCAGCAGGGAGCACAGGGAGACTTGGCACTGGGTGTTGTCTTTCCTTGGCATTGCTGGAACCTGCAGTCTGTCTTCATGTTCTGTTTCATCCTGATCTTCTCCCTCTGGGGAGGCAGGGCATCCACAGACTGTCTGATTTGCTCTGGTCCAGTTTATTTGGTAACTCTGGGCAGCCTTTACAGTCAAACACATGAAGAGATTTTTTGCCAGATGTTTCAGGCTTTCTCCTTTTTTTTTTTTTTAGCTTGAAGATTGAAAATATGGGAAGAGAAAGCTTACAAGTATTGGATTAAATATGAATAGGTTTCCTTCCTAGCTGCTGGCTTGCGTGGCCTCAAGTTCTTAGCAAGCCCTGGTTGTGTGAACAAGAGTCAGACTTTGTGGAGCTGCTGACGGTAGGTTGACTCTCCAACCTGGAGGATTTCCATGGTCTTCTCCTCAGTCATGCCAGCTTTGGTTTGGATTTAGGAATGAGCACCTGATGGCATTTGCTGAGGACAGGTTTCCCTGCTTGAGGTAGCTGCTTTTTTTGAGTAGAGGCTGTTGTGAGCTTGAGCTGGACCATCTAACTGTTTGAGGTCCTTCCAAGGAGACTGACACTGCATCTGCCCAGGCTGCCAGATATACATGTGACCTGTGGTGGTGGTGATCTCTGGCTGTGACACCTATATGAACTCTTCAGTTGCTCGCTGGAGCACACAGCAAATCTGTGTGTTTCCAGAGTTCCTGGGAAAGCCTTCAGGGTTTCTGGGGAAACCAGTAACTCTGGGACAGGGGTTTAGATTATTCATCTGCAAATGGGCATATTTGTCCCGTGCCAGCAGCATGTGTGGGTGGCCATTGTGCCAGGGGCCCTGCGGCTCCCCTCGCCCCGCTGGTGCCCTGAGCACGGAGGGCTCTCCCAGCTCCACCGAGAGCTGATGCTGGCTGTGCGGGGTCGGCGGCTTCTCCCAGGAGCTGCCGTTGTTATCCTCGGTGCAGCCATTACTCTGAGAGCAGGCACACGGCGCTGCGGTGGGGCAAGGGAGCAGACAGCTGTGGAGGGGGAGGGCGGCTTCTTCGGCACCTGCCGCCTTACTCCGGAGCGAGCAACTGGGAGCGCAGGTCGCAGCGAAGCTGTCGCCGGTGAGGAGCAGGGGCCGCGGTGCCCGCTGCAGGCAGGCAGTGCCGGGGAGCCGCGGCCGGCGCGCACGGCACGTCCCGCTTGCCAGCTCTTGCAGAGGCTGACGTCACCTCGGGGGAGCGGAGGCTGCTGCAGAACGTGGCTGCTTGACGCTGTGTCATGTTGGCTCTGGGTGCGCAGCCCCAGCTGCCAGCAGGAGCCCTGCCGAGAGGTGATGCCCTGGGACTGGTTTCTGCCCTGTGGAGATGAAGGGCATGGTGCAACTGGAAGTGATTCTGTGGTGGATTGAGGAGTGGATGGAGGAGTCTGTAGTACTTTCAGTAGCCATGGCATTTTCCCACCTCCACGTTCAGATCTTGATGTTGTTTCCTGTGGCTCTCGCTTGCTGGCTGAGGTGTTAGGAATGGGCATTACAGTGTTAGTAGATGCAGCTTGCACTGGTCTATGCTTTGTCCTTCATATGCTTTGCCACCAGTGGTCATAGCTCCCCTGCTCCTGCCCCAGTCACTGTAGCCAATGCAGCTTGCACTGGCCCATGCCCTGTCTTCCGTGACCCTTGCCACCAGTGGTTGTGGCTCCCTTTCTCTGCCCCATTCTGACCTTTCTGGGTCGCTCACCTCTGAGTGCTTTGCTGAGACCAGCCCTCTGTTGCAGATGAAGAGACCTCCGTGTGAGGAGGTCTCCACAACAGAGCTGGCAGTGAGCAGTGCCCTGGTCCTCAGTGGTGGCTGCTGCTGGGGCAAGCTGCAGTGTCATGGAGCAGTGGGTCACTGCTGATGCAGTCAGGCCTGGAAGGGACACCAGCATGGTGATTCCAGGATGATGACTCTATCTGGATGTTGTTTGCTGGCCACAGAAAGTGCTGCTCTCCTCACCGTAGCTTGGCTCTTGCAATATGGTCAGAAACTCATGTCTGGTCTTTGGTTGGGACCACTGGCACTAACACACAAGTCAGCAGCTTGTGACAGGTGGGATGTGCTGGGACACTCACCTGTCCAAGTAGGGTGATTGACTGGAGTTCAGCCAGGGCATCTCTCTGGCACACAAAGGGCCTGTAGATCTACCTGTGGGAAGCCAGGGGGCATGGGGTGGCACAGCCTCCTGACCTGGGCTCTGGGTGTGTGGGTCTGCACAGAGTCTGCCTGGTGTTTCACCTGTCAGCAAAGAGTATTGTAACAAGGTGGAAGTGGTGTGGAAGATGACGGTAACGCTAGCTCACGTATCTCCTTGGTCAGCTTTCTTGAGCATTGCCACCAAGGCCCCTGTCATGAGGAAACAGTCTGGTGCTGGACTGCAATGCTTAGGCTTCCTAGCACCATGAGGAGCAGCCCTGGTGCCAGCATTGTGACCCTGGAGGAATGGCTCTGCCAGGATGGCCCGTACACCCCCTTGCACAGGGATTTACTGTATTCATAAAGCCACCCTGCTCCACAGAACCTGGTGGCTGGGTTGGTGTCCCATGTTACAAGACAGGGTGGTAATGGGTGGTGTAGGAGGGTGATGCTCCAGCACTGCCACATAACTTGTCACCTTATCTCTGCAGGGAAAATTGACTAATTATGTAGTGCTTCAGCTTCCACTGAAAAGTTAGTTCCTTCTTGCCTCCAACTATTTTCCTCATCTTTGTCCTTTGCCCTGAGTTTCATTACCTTTAGCACTGATCACCTCCGTGACCTGGTTTACAATTCTGCCCCGCAAAACTTTGCTCAGCAGAGGCAGAGCAGTAGGCAGTGATGTTGGGCAGAAGTGGGTGGTTGCAGCGGGTATTGATGAAGGAAACAGTCCTTTATCAGCTCTGCCTCTGAAATCAGAGAGCCTTATAACCATGGTCAGGATTACAATTTGTGATTGTGGTTTTGGCTTCCTGCTTTGAGTCAGTAAGAATGAAACATTGGCAACGTATTCTGGGTGTAACTATTCCCATTCAAAACACTCTCGGGTTTGTTGTCCACCCTCTCTAGTCACATTTGCAGGAAGTCTTTGTATTTCAAGCTGCAGTTGGATTTTCTCTGCCCAGCCCACCTCCTTACATTTATAGAGCCTCCTCCAGGCTCCACTAGTCCATGGAAAGCAGTGGCTGTGCAAGCTCATAGAATCACAGAATGGCAGAGGTCAGAAGGGACCTCTGAAGATTATCCAGTCCAACCCCACAGCTAGAGCAGGATCATCTAGAGAACATCACCCAGGAACATGTCCAGGAGGGTTTTGAATGTCTCTAGAGATGGAGACTCCACAACCTCTCTGGACAGCCTGTTCCAGTGCTGTTAACCTCACAGGGAAAACATTTTTTCCTTATGGCTTAAATTAAGCATCCTATGTTCCTGTCCCCTTGTCCTGTCACCAGGCACCACTGCAAAGTCTCGTCCCATCCGCCTGACACTTGCCCTTTAGATATTTACGAACATTAATGAGATGGCCCCTCATTCTCCTCCAGGCTAAACAGACCCAGCTCTCTCAGCCTCTCTACATAAGGCAGATGCTCCAGTCCCCTAACCATTAGGCTGCCTGCAGCCACTGATGCTTTCTGTTTTCCTTGAGGCATGTGTGAGACATCTCAATCCCTTATTAGCACAGGTGGAGGTCCTAGTAGGACAGAGATTTGTGCAAATTGCCCGTAACTGAATTGTTCGGAGAGGGTCTGTGTTGTTTGGGAGAGGACATAGGAGCCTTTACTCTGGAAGAGATGAGGGGGATGGTGATGAGCAGCTGGGATAAAATCCCTATGTGGCTTGCTGGAGCTGGAGAAGGAAGTGCAAGGAACACGGTTTGTGCAGATAGCTCTCTGGATAGCTGGGTGGGATTTGCATTCCAGTCATTAGCTGTAGAGTGTTGATCCCAGGTTTGTGAGTGAGCTTATATTGCTTTAAAGTAGGTGCCTAGTGCTTGTTGGTGATGTGTTGGAAAGCGAGCAAATTGTCTTGGCATGAACTTTGTGCTGGTGCCAAGGGCTTGCTGAAAGCAGATTGTCTGTCAGTTTGCTCCTGAATAGATGTCTGGAAATTCCAGGATTCTGTGGATGCACTTTTGCATTGTCAGTCACCTGCTCACACTAAGTGAGCATTGGAGTACTTCTGTCCTGTCTTGGTGAAGGATTGTTTCCTCTAGAACAGAATGCCGTGTTTCCGTTGGAAGGGGTCTGTGATGATGATTGAGTCCAACTGCCCGAGCAATTCGGGGCTGATCAAAAGTTAAAACATGTTATTTAAGGGCATTATCCAAGTGTCTTTCAAATACCAACAGGCACGAGCCATCGATCACCTCTCTAGGAAGCCAGTTCCAGTGTGTGACCACCCTTGGTAGAGAAATGCATCCCTAACTCCCTGTCTGCACTGCTGTGGTGCAGCTTGGAACAATTCCTATGTGTCCTATCAGGGACACTGGATATCAGGGTGAAGATATCAGGGTGAAGATGTCAGCACCTCCCTCTACACTTCCCCTTCTCAGGAAGCTGGAACAATAAGACTGGCCTTCATCTGTTCCAGGTCATACAGTGTTTGCTCGGCACATATCACTGCATGTCCCACCTTCTCCACAGCTGCCAGGCAAGCAGGCCACTGGAGCCCAAGAGAGTGTGACCACTTCTCCTGTAAGGACTTTGTGCCTTTCAGACTGTCTGGGCTCCTCAGGACCTGGACTCTGTTGTGCCAGGGATCTGGTGCGGGAAGTAGCAGGGCTCCTCCTCTGGACAGTGGTGGAAGGCTGTGCTGCCTGGGACAGCTCTTGCCCGCCTCTGTCAGGAGGATCGCTGCTGGCAGGGCTGGGGGGCACTCAGGAGCCTGCACCCCCTCACACCATCTTCAGGGAACAGCACACAGCACTGCCTCATGCTCATCAGTCCTTCGAGGCTGGGATAGAGCAATGCCACATCCAGCTGGTGCAGCATGTGTGGTGACCCCATCACAGGGGCTTCTGGAGTATCCTCCAAGGCTCTTTCAGGATCTTCTGCGCTGGATCAGGCTTTCTTTTTTCTCTGTCGGTTGTTGTGGCTGGGGGAGCAAATGTGTGTGTGCTGGTGCCAAGGCTGGGGCACTGTGTTGGCTGTTCAGGCAGTGGTTCTCATTAACCTCTTCCCCCACAGAGAAGCATTTGTAAATTGAAACTCTGCAAGCTGCAAGGTGAGGGAGAGAAAAGCTGCCACTGTTTCTTCATGCTGGGGTCACAGAAGCCATGGCGTGAGATTAACTAGATTATTTCTATCCAGAACATGGCACTAAACGGCCAACTGCCAACAGCTACCCCTCAGCCAGCCCTCCAATGGCTGCTGCCATTGCCCTCTTCCTGGCCAGGGATCTGTCCCAGCAGAGCCTCTTGCTCGCACAGCAGCTGCTGGCTGTGTCATGTGGCTCTGCCTCAGCTTTCCACCAGACTTCTGGGAAGCAGTGAGTAGGAAAGTCAGTCAAAATCTAAACCAGCTGAAGGTGAGCATGTAGCCTGCTCTCAAGCACCGTTGTCCTTGTCCTCTTAGAGGCCATCCTCTGCTTGCACTGGCAGTATTTGGGTGCTGACCCCAACACCTTCCCTGCTGCAGTGCTCATTGGCTATCCTTCAGCAGCATCACCAGTCTCAGCTCAGTGACACCGAGGAACTTCTTGTGTTTTTGGAGGTTTTGATGCGCAACGGGGGTTGGAAATGATCCAGGCTCTCTTACCTGGTGACTGGTGTTCTGTCTGAAGCTAAGCATGAAATAGTCTCCTGCCATTCAACACCGAAAGTGTCTGGAAAGGCTGAAGCGTGGACAAGGGCAGGGTCTGCTTTGCCCCGGTTCCTTTTCTGAGGCTGCCTTGGGTCCTTCTTGAAGGAATTTTTAAAGACTGTGGAGCAAATGGGGACAGGCCATATGGCATTGGCATCACAGCAGAAGTGATACTTGAAATTGTCTGTTTCTAGACATGTTAGGTAATGTTCTTCTGTTCTGAATGGGAGCTCTCAAGGATCTTGGCATATGTCTGGGAGTTGTCAGAGAGCTTCTTTCCCACATATGTTCTTGCAGCACTGAGGAACTTAACTGACACTTCTCAACAGTCTCATTCTGTCCCCTGGGCAAAGGATGTGCAGTGGAGTATCTCACAGGCTTCCGAAGTTCAGCCTGGTTTGCGTATTGGTGGGTTAGGAAAAGCAAGTCACAGTGATGTGTGCTGCACTGGGAGCAAACTAGGGTGAGATTTGTGACTGGTTTTCCTTCTGTCTCATTGAAGCAACTGTGCTGCCTGGGTATCAGAGGTGCTGCAGATTTGCCTCTAGGAGGAGATTTAGGTGGGGGACTTTGGACTCTCAGGAAGACTTCTGCAGAGCAAACAGATGTGATTGGCTTAGTGATGCTGGGAAACCTCTTTAGTGTTCTGTTTTGACATAGGGTCCCAAGTGCTGCTGGCTTGTGGCCAAGGTGGCTGTAGTTTGCCCAAACGGGGGCAAATGCTGGAAGCAATGAGGGTAAGAACAGAGCTTCTGGCCAGGGCTGATGTAGGAGACTGGGCTGGAAGCGGTGCCAGGGGGTCACCTGCTCCATCCATCTGCTGTGTAGCACTTTTTGCGAATACACATGGGGAGTTTTAACTTCTGGTGTACGCTTAACTCTCCCTTCTAAATATAGATGTGTCTCCTACCTGGCACAGTGTTCAATGTCAGGCCGTTCTGGCCTTTTCTGCGGTAGCCTTCACATGTCATAAAACTGCATCCTTTGACTTGCCTAGATTAACTCCACTCTTGCAGATCAAGGTTTTGGTGGTTGTGCTGGTCTCAATGGGATCATAGAATGGTTTGGGTTGGAAGGGATCTCAAAGATCATGTGTTTCCAATGCCCCTGCTGTGGGCATGGACAATAAAGCAGGGATCTGAAAGCCCCATCCAACCTGGTCTTAAATATTTCCAGTGACAGAGTGTCCACAGCTTCTCTAGGCAACCTATTCCAGTGCCTCAGCACCCTCATAGTGATGAACTTCCTAATCTGTAGTCTAATTTTTCATTCAGTTTGAAGCCATGGTGACGAGGGTACCTCATCCTATCACTACCAGCCCGTGGCCTCTCTCAGTTGGCCCAGATCTTTTGGGAAATGAGCTAGTTCTCTGGGGTAGAACAGTATAATTGCTTGATGTGCCTTTATGAGCTGAAAGGAGAGCAGAGTAATTACTGCACGTGTCTTTATTAGCTGCCCTTTCACACTTCCTACTGTATTTGCTTTTTTTTGTGGCAATGACATGCTGGCTCACGTTCAGTTTGTACTTCTCTGTAGCCCTCATGACCCTGCTGGCAGAAATGCTGTTATCTTCTCCTCTGCAATCTATTTGTACAGGTTTTTTACCTGCCCAGTGACGTACACACCTGCCCATCATTTTTCAGCCCTTTTTCCAGTCTGTTGGGAATGTCAAATTTCCATCCTGGCCTCCACAGCACTGGGTGTCAACTGCAAATTTTAAAACACACTTTGTTCTGTCCTTTAGGTTATTCACAGAAAAGCAGAGCCATAGCACTGGAGCTTTCTGAAACCCTGCCTGTCCCTTTTCAGTGTAACTGCAAGCCACCGATAGCCATCTATTACTGTGATGGACCTAAAGTCCTGGGCATTGCAGTGCTGTGGGACCACGGGAAACATCTGCCTGTGGCATCGATGGCCAACCCAGTGTGGGTCAGAAAGACCCACTGGCCACAATCTGTAGCACATAACCACCAACTTTGTCCTGTAGTGTTATTGATCCAGAGGGATGCTGACAGAGGGCTGCTCTTCAGAAGCACGGACACAGGCAGATCAGTCCACTTGTGCAGCAGCTTCTGTGCTCCCCAGGCTTTCCTATAGGGATTCTGAGTGTTGCAGGTCAGGTAGGATGGGATGGCAGGGTTGGTGAGAACCAGGGTCACTGCCCAGCAGGGAAAATCAGCAGGAAGGGTGAGGAGTAGGTCTGGCAGGTGTTGCTGCCTGAGAGCTGAACATCAGCCTGAGGTCCTAGAGTACAGACTGGTGGAAATCTTTGGAGCTCATTCACCTTGGACAAGAAGAGACAGAGGTTTCTCATGCTGCTTACTGTCTGTGCTGGAGGGCCCAAGCCCCATCACCAGTTACCAGTAGGACAGTGAGAGATACAGGCAGGTTTTAAATGCAGCTTCCGATCACCCCTTCCTTCTTCCCAGGTCCAGTGCTGGTACCTCCTACACAGCACAGTGGAGTTGGACAGGGAATGGATGTTGCAGTCAGTTCTGAATCTCCTTCCTCTTCAGGTGGAAAATCCCTCACAGTCATCCCTTGTGGTAACACGCTGTCCCTCCCAGGGGAGGCAGTCCTCCAGGAGCTTCTCCGACTAGCATGGATGGCTTTTGTGGGCTGCAGTTTTCCCAGTGATGTTCCAGCACAGGTCTCCCTCAGAGTGGATCCTTTCAGGATCCATGTGTGCTCTCCTCCACCAATGGTCTCTGAGGACTCCAATGGTTTAGCCTGTCCTCTCACCACAAGCCAAAGGGGAATGGCTGCTCTGGCAGGTCACTTACCCTTCCTTCTCACTGACCACACAGCCGTAACTCCCAAACAAAAGGCCCAAACCAACAGGTTTCCCCTCTTAAATGTTTATTGCAGAGGTTTATTGCACCTTAGACTGAGGTGGATCTGACTAGAAGCTGGGGGCTGCTTTCACAAAGCCTCTTACAGGGGCCAGGGCAGCAGCTGCCTCCCCCACTACTGCAGCCCCACCAGACACAAACCCAACATGTTCCTATACCTATGACATGATACACAAGCGGTATCACATCAGAGCTCCACAAAGCAGGGTGGCCAGAGGGTGCAATGGGATATCCCATCCACTTGCTGTCTGGAGGAGGTCATCTGTCTGTGCCATGTGTGTGATTTGAGTTTCCAGTGTGTCCAGGCTCTGGACCACATGCATCGACATGATGAGCTTGGGGTTGGGTCAGCCTGAACACTCAGGAGAAGGAGGCTGCGCCCTGAGGAAGGGTCTGATATGAGAGTAGGCTGCCTGCTTGCGTCTCCTCATCCGCCTTCCAGCAGGAAAGGTGTGGATCCGGCTTGTCTGGCTGGTGTTGAGGCGCTTAACTGTGCATCTGTGAGGAAGGCTTCCAGAGAATCCTGCCCACCCAGGTTTCCATGGAGAGCATCTTCCTGTTGAGGAGGGAGATGTCTGACAGTATGACTGGAAATACCGATAGAGCATTTGTTTTCCAAAGCACATGAATAACATCCCTATCAGCTAGCAGCCTCACTTCCTCCACCTGCCCCACTGCAGTGCCTTTACCCTCCTGCCTCCACGCTGCAGGCTTGTCTGAGCATCCCCAGTTTGGCCATACCTGCCCACCTCAGCCTGGTTTCCCTTCCAGTTGACGGGCATTGCTTCTGATGCAGGACTGCATCAGCCTTCTTCACTAGGGGATGTGCTTGGAAGGAACAAATGTATCCTGCAAGGAAGGACGGAAGAGCTGTAGGTGGCAAAATGGAAGGAGTTCTGCTCCCACCTCCTGTGGGACTTGAGGGCAATCGCTTTCCAGAGCAACATTCCTTTCTTAGCTCTGCTGGTTCTTTCATGTGCTTTGAAAGACCAAGGGGAAGCTTAAGAGCTGTTGAGGCAGCAGGCTGCGATGAAAGGCGCATGCAGCAGCCCCTGGTGAAGGGGCTAAGCTTGAGTTTTCGTGGCAGCCTGTCAACATTAAATTAAGGCTGAATTCCCCTTCTAAATGTTATGTTTACATGAAGTTACACCAGACAGCGCAGAGCACAGAGCAGCAATATGAGGTTATAGGATGTGCTGCAGAGGTATTGTAATCATCCCAAATGAGGCATTTGAAACCCACAGAATTCCAGTTTTAGGGTTTCCATTGGCTTTTTGGATTAGTAATTGAAAAGCAAGCCAAACATAGGAAACCTTAGGAGCGTGGCACTGAGATTGTTTGGGTGCCTTTATTTCCTGCTGCAGGGACATGGGCAGATGTAAAGAAAAAGCCTTTAAAAGCTGATAGAATCAAATGTGGAGATACAAATGTTAAGATGCTGTGATCTGGATTTGAGTGTTAAGGCGTTGTGGCTCTCCGCGGTAACGTTAGGGCTGCTGGGTCTTGACTGTGTGTCTCTGTATCTGGAGGTACTTGGCCATCACTAACGTAACTCACTTCTGTGCCTGATGCTTCATAAAATTCATAATTTAAGACAGTAGCAAGTGCCGTAGCATTTTATGTAAGGGTGTGTAGTGGGAACTTTAAGTCTATATTAGCTTACGGGTTTTGTCTTCAGCTTTCCATAATTTTAAAAGCTATTTAAAGAACCTTGGATGAGGATTAGACAAAACCCCAAAGGTATGTCATCACAACATCGTTCTGAGGAGCTGTAGCAAGAAACTGGATTTTGGCTGCATTTTGTAAGAAGATTCCTTGTTGTGCCAGGACAGAGTTGGATACGCTGGGTGTGTAGCTGCTCCAAGGACATGAAGTGGGTGGTGAATTCAGCCTTAATTTTGCAGTGACTGGTGTGTGCAACCCAACCAGGCAGCTGTGGGCTATGGAGCAGTACTGTCTGGTGCCATGAAATCTCTTGGCTGAACAGATTGGTGGAGTAGCAGTGCCCAAGCAGCATGTGGCTGCAGGCCTGAGGAGTCTCCTGAGTTCAGAAAGCAGCTGGTAAGCCATCGCTGGCAGGGCTGGGGTGTTCCTGCAGAAGGTGGCTTGAAGTGGCTCTGTGGGAAGTTGTGGGCACTATCATAAAGCCTGGAAGCTTCCAGTCATACAAATAACAGCATTAATAACTTGGCTTTATCCTAACTTGTGGTATCTGAAGGAACCTGAGGCAGAAGGTTTGCACTGAGTTATCTGACTTCCTGAAAAGGCAGGCAGAGCAGGTCTGAAGCACCTTTGCTATCCTACTTGAGAATGCAGCTTCAGGGAGTCCTGGACCATTGCTGGCCCTCTGGGATGGTGCTGTTAGGTCAGTTCTCTGCTGAAAGAGAAGCATTGCTATGAGAAGAACTAGACGAAGCACAGTTACCTTCCAAAGCTGGAGGCAGAGCAGGGCAGCAGGCACTGTGCTGCAGAGACAGCTCTGGCAGTGGTGGGACAGAGCAAAGCTTAGGGTCTCTGGGTGCCTCGGCTGTATTTCTGCCCCTCAACATACCTTTTATTTCTTAGCATTTTGTAGTTGTCTGGGGATAACGCAGCAGCACTGTATTCTGTCACTGCCTGGTGGGGCAGGAGGAGGTGGAGGGGAATGTCACACGGAGGTGATGGGGTCAAGGGTAGAGCAAGATCAGCTCTGGTCTTGATAACACACCCTTGTGCCATGGATGGGGCATTTGTACCGCCCTCCTTTGTCTGGCATTATCTCTGTGGGCTCTGGAAAGGTGCTGGCATGCCCAGCCTTGTGAGGCCTCGCTGCTCATGTGCACTGGAGGCAGTAATGTGATTTTTCTAGGCTGAGTGTCTCTTACGCATGTCATACCCCGGTTTCTGAGCCTGGGATATTCCCTGGGAGTATCAGGAGGGCAGGCACAGCACAGCCCCGTTTCCCTAATATCCAGCGTGTGTTCAGTGCTGATTTGACTCACTCTGCATGGGTTTTGGATTTTTTTTGTTCTGCAGATTTTCCTCATTGCATGAGGTGTTTCCCATTTGTGAACTCCCTGCTCAGCTGAGCCTCCACTAGAGCCATGTCCTCCAGTCTGCGCACAGCCCTTATTTTGTGCTCCAGTAATTCCAAGGCAATTCTGCTCCCCTCTGATCTTGTGAGAGATTTACCAGGTGGGCATGTAAGGACACTCTGGGGCAAAAGGGAAGTGCCCTGTCACCTCTCCCAGGGTGAGGATGTTGGCTGAGACAGGAGAGTATCCTCTCACCTGCCACCAAGCAGTGGCTTTTAGTGGGAATCACCCACCTGAGGCGCAGAGCCATGCTCTGTCTGACAGCGGTCTCAGCCTGGTCGTTGTGAAGGGAAGCACTGGGCAAGTGCTGTCTGCCTGGCTGCCCTCACCCAAGTCCCCTGGGAGCAGCGGTTCTGGCAGTGAAGGCATTGGGAGGGGGGGGCGCTGCTTACATAAGCTCTCAGTGCCGCACAGGCGTGCAGGGACGTGAAGGGCAGAGCACTTAAAATCCACACATCCTCAAGCAAGGGCTTCCTGCTGCAGAAGCTCTGCTCGTTCACAAGTATCTGCAAGTCTCCATATGCAGACACTGCCTGCCCACAGCTTCCCCCCTCTCCCAACAACTCTGTGAGGGGCTGCCACAGCTGTTTTCCCCTTGCACCTTCCCTTCGGCATGGGAACATGGGAGCAGTGCTCTGCCTCTTTGGGGATTGTCTAGGTAGCAGCCAGGGCAGGGGGGCTGCAATCCACCAGGCTGTGCAGGGAGTTGCTGCCCAGAGGTGCTCTGGATGCCCAGGGCAGCTCTGGATTCCCAGAAGTGCTCTGGCCAGCATCCGGGTTGTGTCTGGTGTCTCACTGCTCTTCAGCTAGTGACACATGGAGGGAGAAGGCTGGCTGGAGAGTGTGTGGGCAGGTGAGATGGGTGCCTGGGCAAAACATGTGGATCTAATTTGCTGATGTGTGAGGTGGAGTGGTGGCACCAAGACAGAGGAGTGATGCTGGGGGTGGAGTGGAGGTGAGAAGCACAAACAACATGGCATGGGAGCACAGGTGGCTTTGGCTGAGCCAGGAGGAGAGAGGTGCCGGTGGGTTTCTGTGTAGGGCTTGTGCTGGCCAGTGGTGGTACCTAACAATTTCCTTGTGGGGAGGGGCAAGGCCAGAGCAGTGGCATAGGTCTGCTTGTCTTGGCATCCATATCCTCCTGCAGCATGAGGCAAGGGCACTGTGCATTGCCCAGGGCAGTTGTGGGGTCACCCCGGCAGGGCAGGGGTAGTGCTGGCCCCTGAGCACTAGAGCTGGGCTTTGCAGGTGTGGACAGATGCAGTCGGTGTGCCTCAGTGTGCTCAACTTGTGCTGCCTGTGTCTGCCTACTCCCACAGCTGACTGCCTGGGCAGGGACAGATCCAGTGAGTGCCCAAGGGTGGGAAATCCCAGCCAGGAATCTTGGCTTCTTGTGCACTGCAGCTCTTCAACTCTTCTCAGACCAGGTCTGCTGTTAATTCCCTCCATCTTTCCACAGTACCAGCAAACTTCTCCAGGACGGACCATTGGCAGGTGGACAGCAGCAGGCAGCGGGCAGGCTGTGAGGAGTGGTGGCATAACTCCCTGCATCTGGGCTCCCAACAGACCCAGCAGAAGGTGTGGCCAGGCTCCTGACTTTGGTCTGTCCTGCTCCGTCTGTTCCCAGTGGGTGAATCGGAGACTTGGCATGATGGGGATGCCCTGAGCCCTCACCCCAGGAGCTTCAGGCCTGGATGTTGGTGCTGCTCCTCCCAGACAATGTGGCTGATACTCTGGAGAAGCCCTCTCTTGCCCCCTGTTCTCCAAGTGCCTGAGCTGGTGGCCAGCTGGGACCTGCGTTTTACCCTTTGGGTCCTGAGCTTTGCCTCGGCGGTTGTGCAGATGGAGGGCCAAGTCTATTCACCGACTGTCAACACGCACTACGGGAAGTTACGGGGGGTGCGTGTGCCACTTCCCAGTGAGATCCTGGGACCTGTTGACCAGTACTTGGGGGTGCCGTATGCTGCCCCCCCCATCGGAGAGAAGAGGTTCATGCCCCCCGAGCCACCACTATCCTGGTCGGGCATCAGGAATGCTACCCACTTCTCACCAGTCTGCCCCCAGAACATCCACAATGCTGTTCCTGAGATCATGCTGCCCATCTGGTTTACCTCCAATTTGGATATCGTGGCCACGTACATCCAGGACCCCAATGAAGACTGTCTGTACCTCAACATCTACATCCCTACAGAGGATGGTGAGTCCCCGCTGGGGTGCCCACAAGAGGGAGGTTGGGGGGGGCTCTCCGCCCCTTCCAAGCAGTGGTCGGTCTCACCTAGGTGTTGTATTTGGAGCATGTGGTTGTGAACCCTGCAGCATGCTGTCTGTTTGTGGAAAGCTTTCTCTGGCTATGCAGCTCGCCCTCTTGTCCTCAGCAGCCATCTCTATTTGTGTGCTCCTGCTCCTCCACACCTCCTGGTGCCCTCCCTCCACTTCCATGGCATCATCACGGGTTCCTCTCTTGTGTTGCTAAATCTGAATCCAACTCTCTAACCGCAGATCCACAGAGCGACAAGCTGGTTTGTGCTCCCCAGGCGCCGAGTGCCAGGTTCTGTCTTGAGTTGGTTTGAGTTTGTCCTTCCTTCCCTCTTCCCACCCTTCCCAGGTCCATGCCCTAGTTGTGGGCGTGGGCTGCAGCTGCAGCTGGGAGGAACACTCTCTGCCTCTCCTTGGGAAGATGCTCTGGCAAGGAAGGGACCACGGAGCCCTTTTCTGGGCCCTGGTGTGGATGGGAGTTTGGGGGCACTGTCTGGCCCATCACTTGGCTGCCCTCATCCACCAGCAAGACGGCGGCAGAGTGATGAGCCTGGGGTGCTAGGGACCTACAGGATATGGTCCTGTTGGGGTGAGGCTGAGCGGTGCTGGGTGCCTCCTTGTCTAACCTTTTCTTTTGTAGGGGATCCTACCTGAACTGTAAGTAGATGGTAGAGGAGGCAGAGCCTGCCCATGCATCCACCACAGCCTCACCGCAATGGGAGTCCCTGGGAATTTTTGAGTGGACTAGAAGGGATCCACAGTGGGTCTGCTGTGCGTGGCAGAGCAGCCTGGCAGGCTGGTAGCTTCTTCCAGGCCAGCTGGCTTCACTTCTCTGTCCCTGGAGCCCTTGGCTGTGGGATGAATCATGCCTTCCTTCCCGCCCAGCACGGCTCTCCCAGAGTTTTCCTCCCACGGCGATGCTCCCTCCCCACCTTCCACGGTCCCAGGGGTGGTGGGAGGGCAGCAGCGTGGTTGTGATTGCATGCCCACTCCCACCGGTGGAGCCTCCTGTTATTTTGTAGTCTTTTATTCATTTTACAGTAAAACGGATTTCCAAGGAATGCACCCGAAAGCCCAACAAGAAAATTTGTAGGAAAGGAGGTATGTAGCAAGCCGACCGGCAGAGAGGCACAGAGAGGAAAGAGAGAGTGAGAGAGTGAGAGGGTGCATGGCCAGCTGCTGGACCGTGGCATGCTCCTCTGGCACCTCTCTGTGTTGCCACCCCGGGCCCTCCCAGCAGCTCATCCTGCCGCCCTCACTTTCTGCTTGGAGAAGCCCTGTGGATTCTTTGGCCATCTCTGCTCTCCAGCTGTGGGAGCTGGGCTTAGTACCAGCTGGGAGTGTAGGACTGGGTTCAGGTCAAAGGAAGATGCTTGTGGCTCCATGTCTTCCTGAACAGCTCCTCCTGGGCTGAGCCCGTGCTCCTGCCCTCATTCTGCTGATACCAGCAGCCTCCCAGCCTCTGGGTGTGAGGGAGAGTGTCTGATAGCGGGTAGCGCTTAAATGCCGTCATCCCTTAGGATTGTATCCCCCACTGCGCGTGTATGTGCCCTCTCAGGGAGACACCAGTGTAAGAGGGAAACACATGAGTGACAGGGAGCTGCAGCTCATCCCGAGCTGAGCTCTTCCCTTGTTGCATCCCTAGTCATTTTGTGTCTAGAACTCCTTGGTTAAAGTCATAAAACCTCTCCTGGCTGTGTAAGTGCAGCCGTACTCTGCCCAAGCCTGCGGTCCTGCCAAGGCTGCTCCCTGTGGCTCACACCCCCATCTCTCTGCCAGCCTTGCTGGTGAGGACCTGTTCTGTACCCCCCAGCATAACGTCTCCCCTGAGCCTCTGCTGCCCCGTGGGCAGCACCTCCAGATCAGACCCACCTCTGCTTTGCCTTGCCTCCATCCTGATGGCTACACCTTATTTATCCTTCTGCACTTTAGGGGTGCTCTGTCCTACTTGTCCCAAAGTGATCCTGTGTTCTCAGCCAGTACCGCAAGCCAAGGAATGGAGATGTGCGAATGGGAGCTGGCTCAGCCCCTTTGTCAAACAGTGTGCCACCTGCATGGGTTCCCTTGAAGGCAAGGAGAGCCCAGGTTGCTCTGTGCATCCCATGGTTGGATGTGCAGGCAGCTGGGCAGCCAAGCTCTTATTAAAGCCCCAGTGCAGGGAAGGGGTGTCTGGCAGGCAAGGTCTGCTGTCCACAGCAGCAGCAGGGACCATGCGTCCTGGCCTACATCTCCCTGCACCCGTGGAGCTGGCAGGGCTGGCACTGACTGGGCTTGGAGATTTGGGGAGCATTTTCCTTCCAGCCATTTCCCTCAGTTCTGTTGTTGGGTTTCTTTGCTTTTTCCTGTTGCTGTCCTGGCTATTCACACATCATCTCTCTGAGTGCCAAGGCTGTCCCTGAAAGGGCTGGCACATTAGGGAGTCTCTGCACGCTGCCTCCGGAGCCGGCTGTGCCAGCAATCGCCAGCCACTTTAAAGCACTTCCTCTTCTGGCTCTCTCACCGGCTGCTGGGCTGGCGGACCCTCGCCACCCCCAGCCCCGTGGCCTGGGCCAGGGAAGCAGCGTCTGGGTTACTGCTGGAGAAGGTGGACAACGTAAGGAACAGCAAAATAACTTGGGTGTGTTTATCTCCTGGTGCCCTCTGCCCCTGCCAGGCTCTGCTGACTCATGGTCCAGTGGATCCCTGGTGCAGGCTGTTTGGGCATTCAGACACAATGTGCTGGGAATTATAGCCCCCAGACACTTGTGCTGCCCTTTGGCTCCAGCTGTGGCTCTGGTGGTCATTAGTTTGAATTAACTGAGTCACTTGTGCTGAGACACAGAGGCTGCCCCTCACCTTGTTGTGGTTCCTGGGTTAGTGATGCTTGGGGTGAGGATAACAGACTTGCAGTGCTGATTTACTCTTGCTGTGTGTCATTTCAACATCAGCTTGTTCCAGAATATTCTTGATTATTCTTTCTAAGGTGACATGAGCAGTGAATAAGTTTTCCTCTCACAGAATGGACAACTGTGCAGGATTTTGGTGTCTCAAAACATGCCAGCTCCCACCTTACTGGAGTTTTCATGATTTCTGCCACCCGTAAGCTCAGCATATTTTATTTTATAGCAGCCAAATTACCAAGTATTGATCAGAACTGATCCCTGGGACAGAAGAAAATTGTCCCTTTTCCTTGCCCAGTTGCCTATAATAATTTCCTATATAGAAATTTCCTACGTGCCAGTCCCCTTCATGCACACTGGTCCCCTCTCTGGGAGCAGGGCAGAGCAGCACTGCTTTGAGAATAATTCACCTTCCACAGTGCCAAGTGCTACCACCACTGAGCCTTGGCTTTTGCTGTGAAAATAAAGCTGCCCGCTCAAAAAGTATCTGCACCACACACGCAGAGAACAGGACCTGTGTGCAAAATGCAGCTCTGTCTGGCAACACTTCCAGCCTATGCTTGGCTCTAGTGAGTGACAGAGATGCTTTCCTTTTCCCTTCCCCACCAGCCTGGACAGGCCTCATTGCAGGGCATGAAGAGGTGGCTGTCATTTTTGGAGGAGAAGTTGTGGCTGCTCTTCACAGAATGGCCTTCCCTACTTTTTACTAGCAGCTGCTTTCAAGCTCTAGTTGGGACTGTGCAGAGTTTGTGATGCTGCAGACACAAATGTGCCGGTCCAGCACCTTGCTCTGTTGTGTGAGGGTGGCTGAAGCTCCCAGCAGCTTCTGGGCTCAGAATGCACTTCATCTGCTCTGCAGGAAAAGCCTTGTGGCTTCTGTGCTGTTCTCCAAGAAGCAAACTTGCCTGAGGACTAGCAGAGGCTTTCCTACATCTGCATGATGTCTGCAGTGCTCCCTTGGTGAGAGGCCTCTCCGCAGCCTCCTGAGAAACCGGCTGCTCTGCGGAACTGGCATTGAACAGACCACTGCCCTGGTGCTCTGCTTCTGTTCTGGGAGCAATATGCAGAGGAGAGGGGAGGGGAGATCTTTGTGCTGGTGGAGGCAGCAGAGCATGAGAAGATGCAGTGCTTTTATGGAGTCCACTCAAGGATGGGCATCTACATCACCAGGGACAGGGAGGGGCAGAGCAGCACTAAGGTGAGCTGCAGCCCTGGACCAAAGGCTGATGGCTAGAGATGCTGCCTGACACGTAGATCCATAGAACATCAAGGTGGAAGGGACCTCAAGGATCACATGTCCCCAGGGAGCTGTTCCCTGTTCTTGGAGGTGTGCAGCAGAAGGTTCCTAGGCTGTCATCAGTCCTGGTCTCATTACTTGTCAGTTCTGGAGAAGAACCTGAGCCAGTTTGGCCACCAGCATGTGTGTCTCTGGGTACATGTGGGTACAGTACAGCTGCAGGGTCCTGCTCCCTGCAGCACTGTGGCTGCTGTGTGGGAGGGGGTGCCCCAGGGAGCTTGCACAGTGGAGGGGGTGCTGCTGCTGCCTGCAGCTGCCCTGAGCAGGTATTTGGATCTTGAAAAAGGTATCAGCTCAGGCTCCTGCTCTTCAGTTGCTAATATCATGCTGAGTACAGTGGCTCCAAGGACCAAATCTCTGCTGCTTTCACAAAATCACAGTCATTGGAAATGAGACCTCAAGAGATCAAGTCCAACCTCCCACCAAAGCAGGGCTGCAGCCAAGCAGGGTTTGAGTATCTCCAGAGGAGACAACTCCACAGCCTCTCTGGGCAGCCTGTTCCAGAGCTTTGAGACTCGCACTGGAAAGAAGTTTTTCCTGAGATCTAAATGAAACTTCCTGTGTTCTAGCTTGTGCCCAGTGCTCCTTGTCCTGTCACTGGGCAAAACTGGAAACAGACTGGCACCATCCTCCCTACAGCCACCTATCAGGTATTTATAGGTGGGGGTCCAGTCTCCTCTCCTTCTTCTCCAGACTAAACAGTTCCAACTCTCTCAGCTTTTCCTCATAAGAGAGATGCTCCAGGCCCCCAGTCATCTTCATTGTCCTCTGCTGCACTCTCTTCAGGAGTCCCCTGTTTCTCTTGAGCTGAGGAGCCTAGAACTGTGGACACTACTCCAGATGTGGCTTTACCAGGGCAGAATAGAGCGGGAGGATGACCTCTCTAGACCTACTGGCCACACATTTGTTAGTGCACCCCAGAATACCACTGGCCTTCCTGGCAACAAGGGCATGCTGTCAGCTCACTGTCCACCAGGACCCCATGGCTACTCTCCAACAGGTCTACTCCCAACCTATACTGGTGCATGGGGTTGTTCCTCCCCAGGTGGAGGACCCTGCAGTTGCTCCTCTGGAACCTCATTAGGTTTCTCTTTGCCCAACTCTCCAGCCTGTGCAAGCCACACTGGATGGCAGCACAGCCCCCTGGTGTGTCAGCCACTCCTCTCAGCTTTGTCTCATCAGCAAACTTGCTGAGGGTACACTCTGTCCACGTCACTGATGAATATGTTGAACAAGACCAGACCCAGTACTGACCCCTGAGGAACACCGCTGGTCACAGGTCTCCAACCCAGCCCTGCACCGTTGGTAACAACTCTCTGAGCTCTGTCACACGGCCAGCTCTTGACTGACCTCACTGTCCTCTCATCCAACCCACACCGCATGATTTTCTTCCTAATGAGGATGTTATGAGAGACGGTGTTCAAAGCCTTTGCTGAAGTCAAGATAGACAACATCCACTGCTCTCCCCTCATCCACCCAGCCAGATATGACATCAGAAAAAGCCATCAGATTAGTCAAGCATGATTGGCCCTTGATGAATCCATGCTGACTACTCACAATTACTTCCTTCTCTTCCAGATGATTAAAGATGTCATCCAAAAGAATTTGTTCCATCATCTTTCCAGGGATAAAGGTGAGACTAACTGGTCTATAGTTTCCTGGGTCATCTTTCTTGCACTTCTTGAAGACTGGAGTGACACTGGCCTTCCTCCAGTCCTAAGGCACCTCTCCTGTTCTCCATGAACTTTCAAAGATAATGGAAAGTGGCCTGGCAGTAGCATCTTCCAGCTCTCTCGGCACTTGTGGCTGTATTCTGTCAAGACCTATGGATTTATGGATGTCCAGCTAAGATCTCTCTAACCTGGTCCTGCTCTACCAAGTCTTCTCTCCAGACCTTGTCTCTTATCTCTGGGGCTCAGGCTTCATGAGGGCTGGCTTTAGCAGTGAAGACCAAAGCAAAGAAGGCTTTCAATAACTCCACCTTCTCTGTGTCTTCCACCGTTAGGGTGCCTATCGCATTCATCAGCAGGCTGGCATTGTCCCTAGTCTTCCCTTTTCTACTGATGTACTGAAAAAACCCTTCTTATCGTCTTTGATAGCCCTTGCCAGATTTAATTCCAGATCATCCTTAGTTCTTGTCATTACATCCCTGCATTCTCTGGCAACATTCCTGTAGTCCTCCCAGCTGGCCAGTCTTGTTTCCACATTCCGCAAATGTCTTTCTTCTGAGTTTTTCCAGAAGATCCTTACTCCTCCATACCCACACTTGCTTTAGCTGGGTGATGGTGTCAGTGCTGTTTGCATGGTTTACTTAAGATAGCACCAATCTGGCATGGGTGCCCCTGTTTCAGGGACAGTGATGTTATTTTTTACTGAGTTACTTCCAGGAGCCATCACACCAGAGAATTTGCATCCTATTGGCTTGAACAACATCGTTTTACAGCCACAGAATCACAGAATTACTGAGGCTGGAAAAGACCTAAGATCGTTAAGCCCAGCCTGTCAAGTCAGCTTGAACTGAAGTGGCACCACAGACCTTCACTGTTGGTTAGTGGATGAATAAGGAGAGTAAGGGCCATAAGTAATTTTGTTTTTTCCAGCTGTGAAATCACAAACCCATCCCTGTGAGAGTAGGTGCTTCTGGGGTCTACATGTTGGCCTTGACTAATGCAGAGGAAGGTCTTCTGAAATGGGTGTCCTTGAAAGTGGCAATGACTGGTGGAGGGAGGTAATGGAGAATAGTGTAAGGCATGGATGAGGTAAGTGAAAGTGGAGGGCATTTGTGGGTTGTGGAGATGAACAACGTAATGAGAGGCAAAAAACCCACTTGGTCACAGCAGCCTGTGTTTGCTGTAACTTCAGCCACCATGGCACCTTCCTGCTGATGGGGAAGACTCATGCTCTGCATCTGCCACACATACGTACCACTGCTGCTCCCCTTCCCTCTGGCCTGCATTACTGCCATCCTGCTTTGCTTAGCTTCTCAGTGCTGTGTTCTACTGTCCCTTCTGCAGTGTGTGAAGCTCAAGTTGCTTTAGGCTTGTCCCATCCATCCTAATCACTAGAGCAGTGGTCTCCAGCCAGATCCCTCCCTGCTCAGCCAGGACAGTTGCTCACATCATAGGGATGTTGTCCACTGCCTTATCTGACAGCCTGGCAGCTGCTTGTAATCAATTCCTCTGTTCCTGTCTGCATGGAGACCTTTGTCCTCTGAAGGAATCAGGCTGGAGGGCTGTGACCCAGTCAGTCCTGAGACTTTTAATAGCATCAGGGCTCTTGGCACTGGAGAAGGATCTCCCTTTGCCTGTGATCAGCTTCCCAGCTCTGAAGCACAGTGTGTATGAAGGTCACTGCCTGAGGTCTTCATTAGAGAAAAATCTCTATCCCTGAGCAGTACCAAGTACCAAATACTGCAGGAGTACTTGGTCCTTTCAGTGCATCTTGGGCTTGCAGCATTTCCCCGTGAAGATGCAGTAGGTCAAGCTTAGCTTGCAGCCTCCTGCAGACAGGCTGGGCAGCTGTGCACCTGATCCTGTGTGCAGCTGGGAAGATGCAGCAGGATGGGGGGGATGCTGGGGCAAGAGGTGGCAAGGATGGGGGGGATGTTGGGTGAAAACAGGAGAATAAAGTGAGGAGCTCGGGGGATGGCTGAGAGCTGAAAAAGAAGGTGAGAAGGCAAGGCCAAGGCATTGAGTTGAAGTCCAAGTCAGAGAAAATCAGGATGGCTCTGGAAACAGCCCCAGGCAGGAGCAGCAATAACTCACCACATCCTGGTATTGTGTCTCACCTGGTCTTAAACACCTCTCCGGGCCACCTCTTCCAGTGTTTTCCTGCCCTTTCTGCCAGGAACGTGTCCTTGTCCAGCTTCAACCTGACTCATACAGCTCTGAGGCTGCCTGTGCTCCGTGCAGCAGGGAGGGAGTTGCTACTCCATCTCACCAACTTGCAGTAGCCTTTCATGTGTTGGGATGCTCCTGTCCCATCATTCCTCTGCTCCTGAGATTTGCATGACCCATCCTCTTGCAAACTTTTCTTCCCTGCTGGCTTTTTCTAGGTTTCGGTTGTTACTCTGCACTTTCTCCAGCAGGTTGTGGCTGCTTAAGGCACTGTGCGAGCCTCTTGCTTTGACAGAGCTGCCTCACAGCCATTTCAGACCTCTCATTTCATCACAACTTCCTTTTAAATTCAAATGCTGTCCCATTCCTTGCTGTCATCTCAGTTATCCCTCAGCCACATTACCTGTGGATCCCACACAGAGTGGCACTGAGGAGGACTCCCGATTTTGTCTTCCCAGATAGTTTTGTGCTCATCTCATCATAGTTTCATCCCTCACCTGAAGGAGTCTTGCTGTAAGCCAGGTGACAATGGGGCCAGCTGATGATAGCAGCAGGGCCCCAGCATCAGCCAGGTGCCTATCGAAAACTTGGACCCCTGTGTATCCTGGGGACATTGCTGAGTAGTGTGTGGGCACAGAGAAGTCAGTGCTGCTCAGGAAAAATCCTGAGGTCACCATCACCCAGACAACTTGTTTAGTGCAAGCATTAGGGAGTGGAGGAGCCCAGGCACTGGTCTGCAGCTCTAAGGGGGTAAGGAGAGCACAGCCTCTTCCTGAAATTTCATGCTGCAGGGATGTCCTTTGTGCCCACAAGAGCATGCAGCCCTTTGCAGCGGTGGGGCCTCTGTGCAGGTCTGCACTGCATCTATTCCCTGCCAGCCCACAGGCCACCTCTGCTGGCTCAGACTAGCTACATGCAGCTTGGGAAGTGCCACACTAGCATTTCATCCACAGCATCAACCTGGAGCTGCTGGACTGGCCCCTGCCCTGCCACCAAAGATTTGCTAAGTGCCATGCAACAGCTGGAAGGCATTCAGGATGTTACAGAAATCGGCATTTTTAGGGTTCTGCCTTGGTTAGGGCAAGCTGGCAGGTGCCTTTACAATCCTTGGTGAACCATGCAACTAGTATTTTAAGAAGGAAGGTGGTTCGGGGCCGAGCTGAACCCCGTAGGGAAGCGCCCATCACAGTGGCTCCCTGCACCATGCCATGCTGCTCTTGTGCTGCAGCCCCTGTGGTTTGCAGCATAGCCATGGCAGGCACAAGAAGGGGCCATGCACCACATGGGGGTGATGGGCAGGATCGTGGTTGGTGCTCAGTGGCTACTCAGGGTTACCCTTCACGTTGGCTCTGCTGGTGGTGGGGGACAGCTGTCCCCAGTGGCAGCAAAACTAGGAGCAGAACTCCTTCTCACTCCTGGATGATGGGAGAGGGAGCCTCACTGCAGTGCAGAAAACCAAGACTACATGAGCAGGCAGAGTTCAAGCTGGGATGCAGGAGGATCGATGAGTGCTTTGAGAGGCTGATCAGCCTCTGGTGCTCACGCTGCCCAAGGCCCACTCTCCTCCTCCCTGCAGCCCAACTCTCCCTGGGGAGGCTCTGGAAATGAGTCCAGGCAGAACAGCATTCTGGTGCAGCTCCCAGGGCAGTCTGTCCCACGCACTGCCCTGCCCTGGCTCTGGGAGAGGTGCAGTGTCAGTAGCCAGCAGTGCTGTTGGCCCACTGTCTCTGCTATCACGCTATTTTTGAATTCTCTTTTGTTTTGTTTATTTGTTTTGTTTTTGGTTCTTGGTTTGGTTTTGTTTCCTTTTGTTTTCCTTTCTGTTCTGTCTCCTCGTGTTTGGTCCTTAGGAGCCAGCGCTAAGAAACAGGGCGAGGACTTAGCGGATAATGACGGTGATGAAGATGAAGGTATTTCTGTGCTCGAGGCTGCCACTGCATGACATGCAAAGCAACTCCGTTTGCCCACCATCTGTTGCCATCCCCAAGGAGCCCTGTGTGTGTTTGTCTGCTGTGCTGGGCAGCCGTGAGGGTCGGGGGACAGGCTGGCCGGCTGTGCAGGGCACCCAGGACCTTCCCCTCCTTGGGAACAGGGTGGGAAGCTCAAGAGGTTTTTTCACTTCAGTAGAAGTTTGTTCCTGCTCCACTTGAGCAAAGGCAGAGAGGAAGCATGGCAGCTTATGGGGAGAGAGCCCTCAAGCACCTAGGCCCACCTCACCTCAAACCTAGCCACATCCCACCTCCAGCCTCATCCCTCCAGAGTCAGTGACACACAGCTGGGAGCCAGCAACTTCCTCCTTCACCCGTGCCCAGCCCTGATGTGGGCACCACCACAGGATGTCCATGTCAGTAGCTTGGCACCCTTAGCACCTGCAGGGTACACGGCTGTGCCCAGAAGACCTGAGGTCCACTCAAGCATGGTTTCTTTTAGCTTCTCTCCACCCAACACACGAGCAAGGTCTTGCTTACAACCAACGTGTCAGCCCCAGCCGAGGCAGAATGAATGGGCTTTCCAACAGATGTGATTCTAGATTTATGCCAGGGCTAAGCAAGCTGCACAATACCCTGTTTTTAGTAAAACGGGGTTGTTCATATGCAGGACATGAAGTCGATGTGTTTAGTTACAGGGAGGTGAATAGGAAGCAGGAAGGAGAGTCGGCCAGGGTGCAGCCCTGATGTACTGAGGACAGTAAAACCTCCTGGTGTGCAGGAGTCCCAGGGCAATTCAATCATGGCCTGGCAGGTGGTGTTTAGGATTTGGGAAACAGATAAAAAGATTCTTCCTTGGCAGAACCAAACCCCTGTTGTTTTCTGCCGCTAACCTGCGCCCCAGGATCTCTTGCACCGGGGCGCAAACTGGAATTCAGCCTGAGTGACTTGACTGCTAAATCCCCGCATGCAAAAACGAGCTGCAGCCATTAGGAGCCATTTGTTCCCTGGTACATCTCCACACATTGCTGCCATTCTGCTGCGAGGATGTCCTTTTGTGTGTCGGTGCGAGCCTGTGGCAGCAAGGAGAGGACACAGGCATAGATGTCCTTGCTATTTGCATTTCAAGCAGGTGGCCCTGGCGAGAGTTGTCCTGTTGCTCTGCCACATGGCTGATGTCTTTCCCAGAGGAGGTGCAAATGCTTTTGGCTCCCCAGGCCTGAGCATTTACCTAGCTGCACCCTGACAATAGGAAAAGAGCCAGCACAGTTTTTGCCATATCCACATCCTCCAAAGAGGTTTTTCCGTATAGAAGGGAGGCCATCCTTAGCCATGAAACGATGCTGGAGGTGGGGATGTCCAGAGATACTCACCAGCCTGCCCTGCAGCCCTCTGCAAAGGGCAAGGGTGTGAGCAGTGGTTAGGAGCATGTCCACCCTGGCCAGGTATCCCCACTGAGTTCCAGGTCCTGCACACCCCATCCCTGCCCTCCTGCAATGCCAGCTTCTGGGACTCCTGGAGTCAAGGGCTTGTGTCCAGCCAAAGACGGGGCATGGGGCTGCAACCCAGGACTGCACTCTGTAGCTAGTACCCATAATCGACATGGTCTGGTCTGGCTCCTGCATGTGGCCACAGCCAGTTCTGAGGAAGAGCAGCTGGGTTCAGCCAGCATCTATCCCTTGTGTTCTGAGACACTTGAGGGGACAGCAGTGTGGGGATGGCACTGCAGCTGCCACCATCAGGAGTAGGGCTGGCAGGGTTGGGTCAGTGGTGGTTGGCTTTGGAGGTCCATGCTGTGGCCCCCAGGAAAGCTATGGGTTTGGCTGTTAAGCCCCCTAAGCCCTGGGGTTCCTGGCAGCTGGCATTGCCCTCGTCTTCGGTCTGCCTGTCAGGCAGAGTGCTTGTGGCTATTGGCAGGGACCTGTGTTTAACCACCTCTCCTTCCAGACATCCGGGACAGCGGGGCCAAGCCAGTGATGGTGTATATCCACGGTGGCTCATACATGGAGGGCACGGGGAACATGATAGACGGCAGTGTCCTGGCCAGCTACGGCAACGTGATTGTCATCACCCTGAACTACCGCGTTGGAGTGCTTGGTATGGACTGGCCAGTGTGGGCTGTGCTGTTGGCACGGCCAGGCAGCAGAACGACCCCCACAGCCAGAAAGGGGGTGGTGGGGAGCATGAGGCTTGGCTGGTTGGGGCTGCACTGCAAGCACTACCCCTGCCTTCTGCCCTCCTCATGGAGCAGGGTTCCATGTGGAAGAGCCCTCAGCAGGCAGCCACAGCCTGGTCTGCTCCTGGCACCAGCCCTGCCCGTGGCCCCCAGGCTCATTTACTTAACCTGTCTCAGCTGAAAGCAAATATTGGTCTGTGGTAAAATAAATAATGGATGTGTTTACCGAGCATCTCTTCCTGAGAGGGCTCTGAACAGTGAGCTGCCAGCAGGCTAGGGGTGCCCAGCAGCAATCTCTACCCAGGCACAAGCTGCCTCCAAACTGGTTGAGCTGCTGGGATTCCTGCAGCTGCCTACTGTAGCCTGACTGTAGAGGAGGTCACTGAAGGGTGCCAGGAGTGTGGCAGTCCCATTTTATGCAGCCCTGGTGACCTAGAGATGTGAAATGGGCACACACAGTCAAAAGGGCAATGCAGTTCCCTGCCTGCTGCAGCTGGGACACAGATTTGCCTGGAGCATCTCTGCTGCCTGCCTTAGCAGCAGAGAGAATAAGGCATACGTAGGTTTGGAGAGAACTAGTTTCCAGCCAAGCTACTGTCAGGATCAGCTCTTTCCCTAGCCATCCAGCCTGCCATGTGTCTTTCCCTGGGCAGCTGGGCTCCTGATCAGTACCTGGGGCAGCACATCCCTCTGATGGCCTCCAGATCCTGTAGTCTTTTTGGGAAAATAGGAAGCAGGCTTTTCACTAAAATCAAGCCCATTCAAGACCATTCAGTATTAAAAATCAGGCCTTTTGTATGGATAGGTGCAAATTTAAGAGACATAAGTCACAATATGAAGTAAGACTTAAATGGTGCCTTTGTCATCTCCATCGAGGTGCTGCAGCACACCTGGCCAAAACACCTCCAGTGCTGAGCAGTTTCCTGCCCATTGGGGTTACCCACCTGGATTTTACCTCAGGACTGTGATTTTTTTATCCCTTTGAATTGAAGTAAATAAAACACTGATAGCTTATCTTGCATGTTCCCCATGCTATTGAAAGCATTTCTCAGCTTCTTCCTCACTGAGAGCTTTCTATTTTAAACTGCAGTCCGTTCCTCTTTGCCCAGCCCACCTCCTTACACTACTACACAGTCTCCTCCAGTCCACTCTAGTCCATGGAAAGCATTTGTTGTAGCCACATTCAGCCTGCCTGCAGCCTTGGATGCTTTCTTGGTTTTCCTTGGAGCATGTGTGAGCCATCTTGAGTCATTATTAGCACAGGTGGTGGCCATGTCACTGTTTGCAGTTGACTGGAGAGGCTTCCTGGGACTTGCAGCTGCACTTGCAGCCTTTTGCCCTTCTGTGCCATGCAGAGGGTGGCTAGAGCGTGATAGTGTCCCTGCTCCAGCTTAGCGACCACAGGATTCTCTTGGCAGTGGGGGATCTCACATAGTGGTGGGACAGGATCCCATAGGAGCTCCCCTAGGCCTGGGCAAGAGGGGTGGGAGGTAAGGACATCCCCTGCTTCCTCATTCCTAACTGGGCTCTCCTTGGCCACAGGGTTCCTGAGCACAGGGGACCAGGCTGCCAAGGGCAATTATGGGCTGCTGGACCAAATCCAGGCACTGCGCTGGGTCAGCGAGAACATCGCCTTCTTTGGGGGAGATCCCTTGCGGATCACCGTCTTCGGCTCTGGCATCGGTGCCTCCTGCGTCAGCCTGCTCACTCTCTCCCACCACTCTGAAGGTAGGTGCTAGCTGTGAGCAAGTACCTTGCTCATTCTAACCAGCTTGGCTACTGCTGGCCACCCTAGCGGAGTCTGGGCTACTTGCTAATTAGCCACTGGTGAGAGCCTGACCCAGGGCTGGGAAGAAAAACCAGAAAAAAAAACATTTTGGGCAGGGAAAGGCCAGTGGCAGAACATGTGGGAGCCAGGGATGGAGCTGGTGCTCCAAGTGCACAGGGCTACAGCCCAGGGCTAGCACCTGGGTGTGAAGAAGGGTGGGCACCCTTCTGCAGTACCTGCCCAGTGCCTCATCTCAGTGGCACTCATGCTGGAGTAGAGGGGAGGCCAGACCCAAGTCTGGGAGGGATGGAGGACCCCATCCTGGGAGACTGGAAGATCTGGAGGTGCTGTGACTAGCAGAACACAGGTGGAAGTGACATGATTGATATCGGTAAATATGGTAAAGTGTTTGCTCTAGATAAAGAAACAAACTACGCTGAAAGATTGTGTTGAAAATCCTTCAAAGCAAAGAGTTGCTTTGAAAAGCAAAGGCATATGAGCCACCTGTAAAGACACCTACACTGAGCATTTGGAAAAATGAAACTAACCATGGCAGCAGAGGTGTTCTCGTAAAGGAATTCACAGGAGCAAATCCTAAACTGGACATGGTCCACAGGGGACCAGCCTGCCAGAGGACTTGGTCACAGGGGCTTTATATAAGGGTGCAGCTCTATTGCAGTGGTATATTTTGAAGCATGGTGCAGAGGATGAGGGCACACAGGTGTATCTGTTCCTCAGAGCTGCACCCAACATTGCACTTGGAGCTGTTGCAAAGAGCTGTGTCCCTGTTCAACAACCTGGAAACCACACATGAAGGATAAATACCTTGAGAACCTCAGCAGAGTTGATAGCATAGCAGAGTGTGTATGGAAGGAGTCTAGTGCTGATCCGTCTGCAGCTAAGTTAGGCATCCTTTCTCCAGCCCTGGGGGCTGTCAGTGGACTGATTGCCCTGCCTTTGAAAGCAGGAATGATCTCAGCCCAGGTTGCTGCAAAGGTGGATGCACCAGCAGCAGCATTACAATCTGTTCACAGTATCAGGTTTGAAGGTCTGCAGCTGTCATGAGCAGCACAGGACTGGCATTAGCTGTGCTGAGAGGTGTCTGAGTCTATGCTTGTGGTGAGTAGTAAAGGGCAGCACCCTGCTGAGCCCAGGCCTGACACAGTGCTTGTAGGATGCTGGTAGTTCATCATGGAGTGAATGGCAAGCCTGAAACATCTCTCTTTGCCTAGATTTCTCCAGCTGCCCTTTTGGTTAAATTTGTCTGATTCCCACAGACCACTTGCCCCCAGTGAGCCCACCCCCACACAGAGACCCATCACCATGGTGGGTTCCACTGATGGCCCTTCATCAAGGACAAGAGTGGAACTGACAGACAGCCTACACTTCTGCACCCATCCCTGCTGCCCATTAGGGTGTCCTGCAATGGCAACTGTCTGCCAGTCTCTCCTCAGACTGTCCAGCAAGCTGAAGAGGCTGAGATGTGCTGCCTCAGCCCATGGGATTACAGAATCATAGAACTATTTTGGTTGGAAGGGACCTTCAAGATCGTCAAGTGTAATCATTAACCCAGCAGTACCAGGTCATCAATAAATTGTGTCCTTCAGCACTACATTTACACATCTTTTAAATACCTCCAGGGTATGCCTCCACCACCTTCATGGGCAGCCTATTCCAATGTTTGATAACCCTTTCAGTGAAGGAATTCTTCCTAATATCCAATCTGAAACCTCCCCTGGTGCAGCTTCAGGCTATTTAGTCTCATCTTGTTACTTGTGTGAAGAGACTGACATCCACCACTACAACCTACTTTTAGGTAGTTACACAAAAGTCCAGACCTTTTCCAGTCTCATTGCCCTTCTTTTGACACAGTGCATCACCAAAACGTCCTTCTTGCAGTGAGGGGTCCAAAACTGAACACATTACTCAAAGCATGTTCTCATCAGTGCTGACTAGAAGGCACAGTGACTTCCCTAGTCCTGCTGGCCACACTATTTCTGATACAAGCCAGGATGCTGTTAGCCTTCTTGGCCATCTAGGCACACTCCTGGTTCATGTTTAGCGACTTAAGTGCACACAAGTTCTAAGGACTTGGAAGAGATCCACTCAGGCATACTAAGGCAACTGGCAGAAGTGCTCACAAAGTCAGTTTCCACCGTTTATCAACAGTTCTGGCTAACTGGGGAGGTCCCATTTGGCTGGGGGTTAGCAAATGTGAAGCCCATCAGGCTGCCCAGAGAAGCAGCTGAATCGCCATCCCTGGAAACATTTAAAAGTCGTGCATATGTGGTGCTCAAGGATCAAGTGGTGACCTTGGTAGAGTTGGGTGAATGGGTGGGCTCAGTGATCTTAAAGGCCTTTACCAACCTAAACAATTCCATGATTTAGTAGAACACTGACTGTTTCCTCTTTGATTAGGGAGGCTGCTTTCTGTTCCTCATGACTGTCTTCCAGTTCAGGGGGATGGGCCCTCAGGGGAAAACTGGTCTTACTGACAA
>JAOXOE010000694.1:544932-581865 GCA_028565055.1 Phoeniculus purpureus | reverse complement strand
AGGGAGGTTGTGGATGCCTCCTTCCTGGAAGTGTTCAAGGCCAGGTTGGATGGGGCTCTGGGCAACCTGGTCTGGTGAGAGGTGTCCCTACGTATGGTAGGGTGCTTGGAACTAGATGATATCTGAGATCCTTTCAAACCTAAGCTGTTCAATTATGCTAGGGAAGGGCTGTTTTTTGTTTAGGTTAGTGCTCTGAACAAGCTGGTAAAGTCAGAGATGCTGTTGTTACCGGGGCTGGGGGGGAGGGGGGTGGAAGGAGGAGAATTAGTTGCTAGAATTGTCACGATACCTGAAGTGATGCCAGTTTTCTTCAGTTTGTGTGGCTGAAGTGCTTGTGCCAGCACAGTGCATCAGCAGAGTGTGCTTTTGTTGACCCATGAATTACAATTTGACAATAGCCACGCATGAGAAGAAAAGAGAATATAGTTAATAGTGATACTTTGAAATCCTGAGCCTGTTGGTTTGACGTTCCATTTTAGCAAATGGAGCTAAAAAAACCCCTGTGTGCTTCTGGAGATTCTAAGTGTATACTGTGTCTACAAGTTACTGGCTCATTCCTGGTGGGACTGGGTGTCGTCATGAATTCACAAATCACTTTCAGGTGAACAAATGAAGAATTAAGTAACAATCTTGTGGTTGTTATTGCTGCAGCAGTATGCATTCAAAATCATGCACATTTCCCTGGGAAAATGGGGAAGATGATACTTTGGAAATTAGAGCAGCAGCCTTCCAGGAGACAGGGTGCCAGACCATTTTCAAGACTTGAAGGAAAATAAAGCTTTATTTGAAAGAAGATGCTAGGCAGGAGTGATGCCGTGTTGTTACTGTTAACAGCTCAGTTAAAACTGTGTAAGAGCAGTGAGTGACACATGTTCTATCAGGCTTTTGCTCCACAGTAACCCTTGGATTACCTATATAAGGGTTACATCTGAGTAAGAGTGTATGTATCCTTTGCCCATCATGTAAAGCAGCTGACTTCAAGTCCTCCACATTCAAAGCATAAAATGAAAGCTAACACAAAGAGATTCTCACATCTCCTTCCCTCTCCATGGGAACTTTTCACTTGCCTGTATTGTTTATCTGTGTCTGCTTTGTTCTAGGACAGGACTTTGGGTGAGGTGGCCAAAATTAGCATGGTGAGGACTTGTCCAAGAGGAAAAGGGTGGGGAGAGGGAAAGCAGCAGGCAGGAAAGAGCTGTGTTCACAGGTGGTGGGAAAGGATGATAAAAGCATAGTTAACTTTGCTCAGAATTAAAAGGGCATGCATGAAAGCTGAAGGCTGTTATTACATGTCTATAAAAGGCATATATACTTAGATAATACCTTTATAAGGTATATAATAAAACACGTAAATAAGGTATATAACCTTTTCGTTTTTATAAAACTTCTTAGTTTATAAAAAAAAATTTTGCCTTTGGACTACTGTTGTGCTGGTTTTTAGTGATGTGTAATTTGACCATCTGAACAAATTAAATGCAAATATCAAACAATGGACAACACAAGTTTCAAGGGGAGTTTATGCAAGGATTTGTTCCAACTATGATATTTTTGATGGCTGATTTTAAAATATCAGGGAGTTATTGATTCAGGGATGAAAATTCCATTTAACTTTGTGTACAGATATGTTAGTTTGCAATTTCTAGCAGAGATAAACCAGAAGAAGAGAGTTAGGAGAGGTAAGGAATATGTGCCTTCCAAACAGAATGATGGGAGAGATTAAAACTGACATCTTACCTTCTTAGAAATGCACATAAGGAATGAGGCTGTAGAATGAGGCTGGCAGGCTCCAGGATTATGAGTGCTCTTGTTCAACTGAGATTTTCTCCTCTTGCTCTGGTTTTGGATTGAAGAGGGTAATGGGTACACTTAAGTAGAGGTGTTTTGCCATTCCTCTTCATCAGTCTGTGCTTCACTGCTGTGTTGTGCTCAGATCTGTCTGAAAGCCATATAAAGAAAAACTTCAACAGGGCTTATTACTGGCTAATGCAGTTAGGCTCATGCTGAAGTTGTAAGCTGTGTTTGGGAGTTTGCCTACATGCCCTGTGGTATGCTTAGGCTTTGCAGATTCCATATGGTCTTGAAAAGTTCTTTTGTGTTCACGTTTTGGCACTTGCAACCTGCTAGTTGTTATGGTCGTTTCACCCTTGGCACTACATAAGACATGGCATTGCTCGCTAGTATTGTCAAGCATGTTCAAGCAAAAGTAGCAGAGTGGGATTTTTAATGGGTAGATAGATCCTTTCATCCCTGAATACTGTCTGAATACATTTATGCTTGTGAGGTTTCTAGCTGGGAGGTGAGTCAACTATCAGGTCCTCATATCTTTTATTTTATGTTTTCCAGAACTCTATTAGACATAACCTGTCCCTGCACAGCAAGTTTATTAAAGTTCATAATGAAGCCACAGGGAAAAGCTCTTGGTGGATGCTCAATCCTGAGGGTGGTAAAAGTGGAAAAGCACCAAGAAGAAGAGCTGCTTCCATGGACAACAGCAGCAAACTTGTAAAAGTCAGAGGTAAAGCATCCAAAAAGAAGCCTTCTCTCCAGTCTGCTCCAGACTCTGCTGCTGACAGTCCTGGCTCCCAATTCCCTAAGTGGCCTGGGAGCCCATCCTCAAGAAGTAATGAGGACTCTGATGTGTGGAACACCTTTCGTCCTCGAACCAGTTCCAATGCAAGCACCATTAGTGCCAGGCTTTCTCCTATTCTGACAGAGCAGGATGACCTCCATGATGAAGAGCTGCTTCCTTCTCTGGTGTACTCCAGTGCATCCAGCAATGTTCCACCAACTGTGACTGAGGAGCTTGAGCTCATTGATGGGTTAAATTTGATGTCTTCCAGTTCATCTGTGTTACCTACACAGCAATCTGCCTCAAGTGGTCAGATCCAGAGAGATTCCAGCTTTCCCTTGCAGAGTCCAAATGCAGCTGGTCAGACCACTACTTTTGGCAATTCCCTCTTTAACCCTGTTGATATCTCACTGCAAAGTTCTGTCAGCCATTTCTCTGCCCCTCAGACCTTGGAAGCTCTTCTGACACCCAGCTCTCCACCTCCAAGGGATGTTATGATGACTCAGGTGGATCCAGTTCTCCCACAGACTGGTAACAGAATGAGAAGCCGAACTCTTCTCCTTTTAGGTGGACAAGCTGCCCAGAGTAAGATTAACTCAGGCAATCCAGGAGGAAAGCCTGCAGAGCAGCAGGCAGAACCGGTTGGTGCCAGTGTTTTGCCATCAACTCTTCCCATAGTAACATCTCAAAACACTACCAGCATCACTAGTTTGAAGGCTCCAGTTGCTGCAACAACTACCCAGTCAGTTCATCTGGGCTGTCCACTGCTTGCTTCTTCTGCTAGCCCTGCTCCCTTGGGACTGAACCAGGACAGGCTGCCCACTGACCTGGACCTTGACATGTACATGGAGAACCTTGAATGTGATATGGATTACATAATCAACAGTGAACTCATGGATGGAGAAGGACTGGACTTCAATTTTGAACCCATTCTGTCTACTCCCAGCTATCCCAGCACCTCACAGGCCTCCAACCATACCTGGGTACCAAGTTAACTTCAGGAGCAAAGTAAGGTAGGTGTAGTTACATAAAATGCTCTGTAGTGCAAACAGCCTATTCTGGGATTGTTCTTGTGCCCAACTCTGCTCCAGTTAAAGATACCTCTTCAGAAGTTCAGAAGCTCTTTGAGTAAAAAGCTTCTGGGACAGATACATTCACTTTAGAAGGAGAAAAAGGTATGTAAAGGTAGGTAGATCTAACTTAACTAGGTAGTAAACTCCTTTATGGAGTAGATGAACAACCTGAGTGAAATTTTTGTTGCCTCTTGCTACCAAAGATGACTGCAATACAGGACAGTGGGCTCAGCCATGCAATGCCTGTAGCTCTGAAATTGACATCACAGTGTATGAGAATGTTTTCTCAAATTTACAAGATTAAAAATCCAAGTGAGCTGCAGGGATTAGTGTCTGTGAGAAGGTCAAAACTGTGTCGTCTCTCCCTTCTCAGAATCTGTTACCGCAGTGAGTTACTAGGGTCCCTGTTTGAAGGTCACTATTCAGAAAAAGCATACCTGTATATAGTGTTGTAGTGTGCCAAGCTTTTGTCCTGTCGCATCCTTTGTATTATGTGGGGTTTTTCCATGTTAAGTTCGTACTGGCAAAAGCTTCTCTTAAGTGCTTGCTTACTTAACGCTGTCCTGAGTAGTTACTGTGGGCTACAGGTTATGGGTGTTGACACTGAGCAAAACCTACTTATCAATAATTATAAATGCCTGTGATCACACTCTCTGATTTGAACAGCTAGAATGAAACTAGAAGTAGAGAAATATTACTCTTTGTAGTAAAAATCTTCAGGAATAAGTACTGATTCATTCTGAAAGACTCTCAAACCTAGCTATTAGCCACAGATGCAGAAAGTCAGTGTATGAATACTCTTTCCTTGACTATGAAAAACATGAATTCTACAATTTCTGTGCTCTGTGTCAGCTGTGGCTTACTTTACAACCTGCTGTTCACTGGTTAAGGTGCTGGATGTACAAGCCCATACGGTGACTTACGGAGTCCTAGAGAGCAAAGTCATGGAAAAAGGGCAGCCACAGCTGGAATTAGGTGTCACGTGCAGGTGCTCAGTCATGGGTTGCCTTCAGTATCTAATGTATGTGTCCTCTATTCTGGTCATAGGAAGTGTGTGTGGCCACCTGGCTGTACTGGAGCAGTTCAGGGACTTTGGGCTGACTCATCTACTTCTGTTAGGTATTTCTGCAAGCCAGTAGGAGGAGTAGCTAGAAATAGAGTTGACTCTTGTAGAGTGGCACCATTTGTACCTCATTCAGTGTAAGGTCCATGTAATCTTCTTGTGGATATTTGTTAGTGAGCTTTAGTAGTTCAGTTAGACTCCCTACAGCTTCATAGCCTGGATAACTCTCTATCCCTTGTCCAGCTTGGTCCAGGCTCATAGTTTTCTTGCTGTGCTACATCTAATTCTCTTCATTGCCTGTATTCCTGCCTATCAGAACATTTAATAAGTAAATAAAACCCTAGTCAACCTCCTATTTCCCAGAGTAGCCTGTTGCTCTGAGTTCTAATTTAGGTTACTGCCTGTTCTTGTTCAGGGCCGATTCTCTCTAACAGTCTCTTCCCTTCTCAAAAATTTTCTTCCATGCTCAGTATTACTGAAGGCAGCCAATGGGATGCCCTGCTTTTATGTTGATATTCTGCCTTACAAAGTGGAATACATACCCGTAGTGGAGGTCTTATGTAAATGTTTTAAGTCTGCTTAGGCCTATTCTAAGGCTTATTTGAACAAGTTGTGACAGTTTCCTTGAGGTGAAGCAGAAGACTTGAGACGGGATCTTTGAATTTGTGGGGAAACATGTTATCTAGAATTTAATTATTTGTAGGTATGTACAGGTTTTCATTAAGTGGATGAGCAGAACCAGTTTAATGCGTGAGCTCCACAAATCTTTTTTTAGTCTTTTTCTTACCAGTTGATATTTGCGGCTGCTTAAAAAGTCATTTTCCTTTTCCTTGCCACTTTTCTATAACACCTCTGGTGTTAGCCAAGTCCTTCTTTAAGGCTCCTTATCTTGCAGAGCTGCTTTGGTGCCATCAGCTTACAGGCTCAGTGCTTAATTTGACCTTTTTGATTTTTGTCTTTCTGTCTCAAATGTAGTCTGAAGCTTGGACCTGAGCAGTTGCATCTTTCACTTGACTCTCCATTGGTCCTGTCTCTTGTGACATATGTGTTCCTTGCTGGAAGTTGGCATGCTTTGAGCAGTGGGGGCTGGTTGTTAGTAATTAACTCCTTATCTATGCATCCAGGATTCCCACCAAAGTTGAGATTTAACCATTCACTCTATTTTTCTTCCTAGTGTTCTTCAGGTCTTGAATGTTGGGTTCTGACTTCAATTCCCACCCCTGGCAGAGAAAAGAATGGAGCACGTTGGATTCAGTTTCTCTGCACATCATGCACTGGGCAGAAGGGGTTGCCCTCCTGGGAAGAAGGGGCAAGCTGCATCTGGCTGCAACAGGAAGAGTTTAAAAATAATAATCCTGTTATGTGCCATGACTCTTCCTACAAACCTGACCCTGCCTTAGACCATCTGGGGAAACTCCAGGCTGTGCACATCCAAAGAAGAGCCCTGGTAAAAACTTCAGTCAGAAGACTATGCCAGGAAATAAGTGTTTTCCCATGTAAAGAGTTGGGTTTGCTGGAGGAATCTCTCAATGGCTATTCTCTCTCTGCTATGGCAGAAAGTCTCCCAGTGCCTCAGACTGGCAGAGGACTGGCTTTGCTCTCACTTGGCTTGCTGTCTGTGGCAAAGTATTTGGATGTTTTTGCTAAGCCACTAGATGTGCACTTTGTATTCCACAGACTTGCAGAGGAATTGGAAGGAGTTTTTTGGTGGAAGCCCTGTGGGAAAAGGTTATGCTATGTCAGGTTTCAGTGTGTCCATCTTTGGAGCATCCATTGTTGTTCTGCACAGAAGGATGGTGGTCATGATGTAGAAGGCTTTCTCTTGTCCACCTAAGTGGAGTAGGAGGACACTATGCTATTCACTGTGCCAACTGAGCCCTGTTGAATCAGAAGCATGTTTTGAGAAGTCTCTGTGCTGTTCTCAACACTTTCCTGATAGACCAGGCTGCTGTAAAATAAGCATGGGTGCTAATAGCTGTTTCTGGGACGTAAAAACATCATTTTGGATTTGCTTCTGATCTGTCTTGCTACAGCAGAGAAATGGAAAGCCTGGGTGTGGCCTTAAAAGAGCCCTAGTTGCTTTTCAGAAGGGCATTTTCTATAGATGAAATATTTTTTTACTAATCTGGGAACTTTCTACAGTGAATATGAAGCCAATGTTAAGTGTGTCCCCATTAGGTGTATTAGACATCACTCTCTTTGAGAAGGTACCGGTGACAGACTTCTTTTTCAGAGCTGTATTAGGAACAAATACTTTTGATAATGTATATGATTGAGGGGAAAGAAATGGCAGGTCCCTGTGGTTTCAAACCACCTTGAGGAGAAGTTGTACATTCTTGTAATCTATATGTAAAAGTAGCTACAAATTACATAGAAGCTTTTCTAAACCTTTTTAAGTATATATTATATATTTTAATTGAAGATTAGATTAATGGGTTAAAAACCAACTCACCACATTTGCTGCATCTTTTCCCCTGATACCAGGTAACACTACAGTATGGAAGGAAACAGTCTTAAGGCATTTTGTGCCAAGAAGCTGAAAAGGTCGTTGGAAAAGTGGGATGGGCACCACATTGTAACTGTAGAATAGCTGCTCTCCCCAGAGCAGACAGAAGGTGTTTGCATGGCATGGCATTCAGCCACATCTACTTGGTCTCCCTGCCAAATCAAGAGCATGATGTTAGGGGAATGCTAATCATTAACAGTGTGCTCATTCTCAGCTAATCCCTTAAGTAGCTGGACTTCAGCTGATGCACAGGATGGATTCTCTGGTCTGCTGAGAACATGGTGTGGACTATCTGGGTAGCTAGTATGGAGGGCACAAGCAGTTGTGTTTGGTAGCTCACTTTTTGGTTTCCAAAAGTATTTTTGTTGCTGCAGTCTCTGCTACTGCTAGGTGACTAGCATCCCAACTGTAGTGCACTCTTGGGATGTGCCTGGGATCCTGCCCTGACTTTGTTCTTGCAGGATAGAAGCTAGAAATTAAGAGGTTACTTCAGAGCATTAGCTGGCATGTTCCTGTCACCTTTTTGGTGTCTGTAGTGGCAGTATCTGTGGGAGGAGCCATGGTGCTTCTATGGTGTTCTGGTAGGCTTGGTCTGGCAAAAGTCCTCTCCAGTCCTTTCTGAAGGTGGTGGTGGCTTCTGTTCAGAAGGTTTGTATCCTGCAATACAATGAGCCCTACTGTTTTGCCACTTCACCTGCTCTGTTTTCATGTCTTTCATTTCACTTTCATTTGAGTGGAGATTGGAACAGGAGTGATTTGTGCAGCTACCTACAACAAGGAGACTTCAACTGTCTTCAGCATGCTGTATCAGAGCCTTTGGATAACCTTTGGTTTGAAAGCTTTGATGGCAGACCTCATGGTGGTATGTTTCAGCTTACCCTCAGTCTGTGCATCTGGCAACACCTTACTGTAATAAACAAAAGTAGATCCTAAGGTGGGATGCTGGTCTTGCAGGTTTGAGTCATGGATGCACATTCTCACTGCTGGCTGTTGCACAAATGAACAGATATCCTTTCGACAAACACACAATGGTATGTGCTGCACATAAGAATTGGTCATTTTAGGCTGCAGCTAATAGGTTAGTGATGGGTTGTGTTATATAGCACATAATATGTTGCTTTGTCAGCATAATCTCCAGAGTAAGATGACAGGTTGCCTCTGCTTCACTGCCGTGTATCAAAAGACAAGACACTGATATGTGTGGTCATGTTTATGTGAATCTCAGCTCATTTCTAATGAAAATTGAGCCCAAAGCAATAGGAAAGGACAATATTAGTAACCAGTGTTTCAGACCTGGAAACCCTTGGTGAGTTGCTTCTGGATGACTTGGTCTGTAGGGAAGTGATGCTCTCTTCAGGCTATTCCAGGGTGTCCCCTAGGTGTGACTGAAGACCTGGCCTGATCTCTGACTACAGAGACCCTGTTCCTGAGTGACTGAGTCATGCTTTAGGAAGATCTAATGTCATTTTGCGTAGTACATGTCCTCAACCTGTTCTAGCTGAAGGACCTACAACCCAGGGTTCATCATGTTGGTGCCCTACAGTTCATAATATACCCTGTCCTTTTATTAAGGAACATAGCACTTACCTTTTTTTTTTTAATACTCCCAGGCCAAACTTCTGGGGGATCACCTGGTGACTGCACTGGAGACAGAAGCACCTCTGGCTGGAGTCCTGCTGTACGAGAGTGTTGGTAGTGACATCTGTCTTGCAGCAGTCTGTGCCAGGTGGTGTCTCCTCAACACAGCAGGAGCTAGCAGTGAAGTCTGAGAGCATGCTGGTACTGAGGATGGTCTTCAGAAGGCTAACAGTGCTTTGAGAGCATTCAGTAAGCCATGAATGTAATGTTGCAGGCTCATGCAGGCAACTTACTTTTTTTGTATGTATAGCTGTGTAGGAGGGTTGCATACATCATGCACGTGGAGGACAGGGATGCAGAGTCCAGGAGTTTTCTAGCCCCTTCTCAAGTAACTTTGTTTTCATAAACCTTGAGGTTTTCTATGCTGGAATATTTCCTTAAAGGACACAGGAGGTGTTAATGATCCTAAACTGTAGCTTGCTGAAAGCCTGTACCTAGCAGGGGGTGGCTCAGTACTTGTCCATCTTTTCATATTCCTTCCCAAAGTGTTTGCTACTGACTGTTGCTGGATGCAGGGTAGTGTCTTGGTGGATCTTCATTCTGCATTAGCACTGCAGGCCCTTTGTGGGCTGGATTTCCTGTAACAAAGAATTGGGCTGGGATTTCAAAAGCAGCTGTGAACTGAGTAGGGAGAGAAGAGGAGCAGTGACATGGGGAGTGATGCTCCTGGATTAAGTGCCTGAAAGGAGTGGGCCTGAAGCTTTATGTTATACTGTATGTATTTTCCTTGCCCTCATTGAGCTCAGATAACAAGTTTCTTCATCTCCAGAGGATCAAATGCCATCTTGCACAGTATGAAGCCACCATGAAGCTCAGGCTGTGGTAGATTTGGGTAACTAGGCCCAGGCAGACTTGTTGCTTTTATTTACACCTGGATTTAGCAAAACCCTTGAGTCTTCTTTATAATTGAAGTATCTTATCATATTCTCAGCTTGCAATGAGAGCTTGGAATATTGGAAGCTTCTTGGAACCCTTAATTTTCCTTGGTGTGTCTAAAAACTTGTTACCCCCTACCTGTGCTGCTTTAAAAACAGTAGCCAAAAAATCCTGGTGAGAGGAATGAAAATAAAAGCGGCATTCTGGAGCCTGGTTGTATTCATAAACAAGGTTCATACAAGCCTATAAAGCTTTTATGTAGATAATAATTTGTTAATATTCTTTCTTAGTTGCTTATTTATAGCCACATGCAAATTCTTCAGGCTTAACATTGCTCCAGGAATGAGAAACCTGTGTCTGATGCTACAGGCAGGAGTGCTTTGGGAGTGATGTCCTGGGCTGTCATCAAAATAAAGTGCAAGTTCGGACCCATTAGTTAAAAAAAAAAAACAAAAAACCATAAATCACTTGACTTTGGGACATGAGCATGAGCAAGCATAGCTGTGGATTTGCTTCAGCTGCATATCTGAACAACATGTTGTAATTAATGTGGGAAAAAGGTAACTCCTGAAGCCTGAAAGATCTGTCCATGTGATGGAAAGCTCAGTAGCATGTGTTAATCCATCACCACAGTTCAAGAAAGGGATCCCCTCCCTTCAGTAGCATTTATGTCTCTCCCTGTACCCTGATTTGTCTGTAGCTGGTTGAAAGCAATCTCTGATGGAGTGAAAATCTCATCTAATATGGAATACAGAGAGAGAAGAGGCTGAAGGTGAAAGAGCTGATGGTGTTAATTATGGCTCTCTGGCTAAGGCAGTGTTATGGTGTGTTTAGAAGGGTGTGCTAGCAGCTGGTGCTGTAGTGCTTGGTGTGGTGCTACCCTGTGGTGTTCTCCAAGGTGTCTTGAGAAGTGTGGCTATGTAGAAGATAGGTCACTTCTGAAAGTTTTCTTCATAAGGCAATGGGGATGGTTCTCTGAAATTACGCTTCCAACACGGTGGAGTCTGTCCAGTGTGATCCCAGGAAGGGTTTCTGCATTGCTAGCACATAAGTCTGCTGCACACAGACACCACTGACTGTGACATAGCTGCCACCCCATCTCTCCAGCTTTCATCCTTTTCTCACTTTTTTTTTTTTTTACATAATAAATCTCTGCTTTTGTTTGCTTTCTGTAGCAGTGTAACTTCTGAACCATTACCGGCTCTTTGATACCATCTGTGCTAGCAAGACTGTAGAACGTGCTAGACTAGAGGGGAATGTTTTGACAAATAAAAACCTGTAATACTCTGCTCTGTCTCATGTGGTTTGTTGTGTTTCCTCAGTTATTTTTTTTCCTTGCCCTTGGCTGCTTTGCTCTCTTTGTGTGTTAGGGCAACCCTTAGATGGCCAGAGGTAGAAGGTCACACAGCCCACAAAGGCTGTGATGTGCTCTGCACTGTGCAGAGTCCCTTGTTACAACTTCAAGCAGTGCCTGTGGACCCACGGGGTTGACTTTTAATTTGTACAGGACTACAATGACTAGTCATCCTAGTCCCTTCTATCCTTGCCCTTCTAGAACTGAGACCAGAAGATTACTCCATTTTTATATAACATTTAAACATCTTTGAATGTATTACAACTTTACCTAGAATCTCTAGAAGTAGAGAGATTGATGTGCTGCTATTATCTTCTTTCAGCTACCACATCCACAAGCAGACAATTAGCATGTGAGCGCAGTCAGATATTCAATTGCACAGTCAAAATCCTCCATCAGGAAAAGGAAGTTTACTACAACTGGGGAGCATTTTTGATACTAGAAGATAATGACTTGGGGCTGTCCATCAAAGGGAACACGAATGTGAGAGTGGAAGCCAGGAGCTGGTCATTCCTTAGAACTACTCAGAGGTGTGCAAGTGGGTAAGAGGCCTGTTTGGGCAGAAGGTGGCTTTAATTAAGTACCTCAAGCAGTCCCTTACAGGCTTCTCTAGTGACTCAGTCCTCCATACTTGTTAATTTGCCACAAGACCTACTTGGAATAGGGTTCCATACTGAGACAAGTACTCTTTAATACCTTCATCAATGAGAGTGGAATTAAGTGCACCCTCAGCATGTTTGCAGATGACACCAAGCTGAATGTTGGAGTTGACACACCTGAGGAATGAGATGCCAGGTTCAGATAGACCTGGAAAAGTGGGTCTATGCAAACCTAATGAGGTTGAACAAGGCCAAGTGCAAGGTCTTGCACCTGAGTGGGGCAACCCCTGGTATCAATACAGGGTGAAGGGATTGAGAGGAGCCCTGTGGAGGACTTGGTGGTACTGGGATGAAAATCATATCCTGGGCTGCATCAAAAGAATCATGGCCAGCAGGTCAAGGGAGGTGATTTGAAATGTCCCTCTTCTCTAGTGAGGCCCCACCCAGAATACTGCATCCAGTACAGGATGGTACAGGAAAGATGTGGAACTGTTGGAGCAGGTCCAGAGGAGACTACAAAGATCAGATCAGAGGGCTGGAACACCTCTCCTGTCAGGATAGAAGAGAGTTGTGTTCAGTTTGCTTTGAGGAAAACCTTATTGTGGCCTTCAAATACTTAAAGCTGGCCTTTAAGGATGGAGGGGACAGACTTTTTTGCAAGGCCTTTTGCAGTAGGATGCTTTAAAAATCATACTCTTAAAAGAAGCTAGATTAGAGGAAGAGAATTTTTATGATGATGAATCACTGGAACAGGTTGCCCAGAGAGGTGGTAGAAGCTTCATTCAAGATCAGGCTGGGTGATCTGAGCAGTCAGCTGTCTGAAGATGACCCTTCTCACTGCAGGAGCTGGGTTAGATGAGCTTTGAAGGTCCCTTCCAATCTAAAACATGGTGATTTCTTTCTGTGGTAGTAATATTGCTCACTCTCTGTCTTTCTAGAGATCACTTGAGGATGTTTTCTTCTTTTTGGGGATTTAAGGCTGGAAGCCTACCCTGGCCTTGCCAGCAGCTGTGCTCATTTCTGATCAAGGCTGACAGCTGCTGGATTCCTTTGTCTTGCTGCTCTGACTGGTGCTCATTCTGCAAGTCAGAGCAAGCAGCAGCTGCCCCAGCTCTTACAAGGCCAGTTCTTTGTGCACAGGAGAGGGATGGAAGGCAAAGGGAAACTTGTTTCATGTCTCCTGGAGATGGCCAGCCCTTTTCCCTTCTCAGAGGGAATGGTGGGTGATGAGGAAGATGCTGCTGACATTATGCTGGAAGCCCTGGGCTATGAAGAGCTGCAGATGAGATGGTTTAGGAGCAGTGAACCTTGTGCAGATCTGGCTGCTGCATCATGTTGCATCCCTGCAGTTGCAGAGCTACTTACATAGAGGCAGGAAAAAGGCTGACTCTGGTAAATGAGTGCTGAGCCTAATGGTGAGCAGAATGCCTAGCTGCCCTGATCTGTGCCCAGCCCTCACTGGGGCTAAATGATGGTACTTGCCAGCAAGTGCCTGTCCCAGTACTTGTTGACCCAGATCTGGCAATGGCTGTCCCAGCATCAATCATTCTATTACTGATGCCACTGTCCTGGCACTAGTACTGACTTAGCCAGTACTGCCAAAACACTACCTTGGTCAGTACAAACTGGCCCAGCACCCCTGAAGGTCCCTCTAGCCTGTGCTACAGCAAGGGCACCTGCAGCATAGCTGAGGAAAGAGATGGTCCTGTTTTCTGGCCTTGTTCACTGAGCACCTGCTTGTTAGCATGAACAAAATGCTTTCTCAGCTACAGAAGTGGCACCTCTACCTCATCAACCTATTGCCAGATAACTGGCAGGGGAGAAGTCAGCTCCTTCTTCTGGCACCTTTTTGCCAGAGCACTGCAGCCCCTCAAAAACCTTCCCTCTTCTCTTGATCATATAACACTGCAGCAGTTGTTTATCTGAGCATAGGAAGAAGACATAGCAAAGCTAAACAGGCTAGGTCCATGGTGTGACCAGCTGCTGACTCTGGACCAGAACTGTCAGTGCAGGACCCCACCACAGCTGAAAACACTGAGTTTCTTGGTCTTGGAGCTGGAACCATGCTAGGGCATATTAGTTCTGCCTTCAGAGCAGCCATGTAAATTTGGATCACCATCTCAACATGTGGCAGAAATAAAGCATGCATCCATGTCAAACATAATATATTTATAGCAAAAATAGGCTTTTTCTGTAGCTTCCATACACAAAGTTTCCTCCCCATACATTTACGTAGTAAACAGGTCAACTGAAGCAGCATGTGCTGGGCTGACTTGACAGCTGCCCTTACTTCAGACTCCCACTTACCACGGGTGGCCTCATTACCCCTTTGTAGCTGCTCTCTGTAGTGTGCACTGGATCCTTACTACCTCCCCAGCCAGGGACTGCTGTGTGGGCAGGGTGCAGTCCTGGGAGTGGGGAGAGTGCATACTTTTGCACACCAGACAGAGGATGCACAGACTGGTACACAGGCTGCCTCTGTTCAGACTCAGCCCAGAGTCCTGCTAGGTCAGGTTCAAGGAGAAGCTTCCTGTAGTTTGCACGTGCCAATTGCAGGTTCTTCCACTGTGCTGTTTAAGCAGCAAATGACTGGGCACAGGGCCTCAACTCTCTCATGGGGGTAAGACAATACAATCCAGGTTAGCTTAGGAAGCCTGCCTCATTCCTTCAGCCCCTCCACTGAGCTTCCTGAGGACTGCTCAAAGTACCCTGCAGAAACCTCCAGAACCTGAACACTATCAGAGACCTCTCTCCACTGTTAGAGAAGACTGAGTACTAGGGCACCCTACCAGCAAGTGCTTCACAGTTTAGAGTTCATGTGGGTTACTGTTTGTCCAGCCCAGAGGAGTATGGCATACAGCAGGACATGTAGGCAGCAAATGCATCCCCGTTCCATCCCAAGGCTGAGGAAGTGCCCTCATGGGGAGCCAGTGCTTCTCCCTGCCTGACCATGCAACTCAAGACATTGCAATGTATCCACAAGCTGCCAAGCAAGATGCACCGCACCAAGGCCAGGCACCAAAGGGTGGTTTGTAAGCAGGGCAGCTGCTGCAGCACATAGAAGGGAGCTGGCTTTTCTCTTTTCCCTCCCCACAGCAGCTGACACTCCTGCAGCACACAGGTGAACAGCTTCTGCTTGTAGGGGAGCATCCCTTTAAACCAGCTTTAATCCCCTCCTGCCTCCCTCTTCCCCCATCTCTTTGGCAGTCCTCCTTGGACATGTTCAAGTCTCCAGCATCACACCGACATCTCAGCAGCACGGACTTGCCTCACAGTTTGGTAATTGCACATAATGGGGCCACTCAGTGAGCCCAAAAAAGGGGGGAAAAAACCCAAAAACAAGACAGTCAGGTAAACTAAACTGAGTAATCCCTCGCTGTCCATCCCAGCATGACAGGTCACACAAGTCCCATGAGAGAGGATGCTGCTTGGCCCTGCCACAGCACAGCTCCCCACTTTCTAGGAGATCATGTACTGGGTGATGGCCTGCAATGCATAGAGCAGCTCTGCCTGCATCCGGGCTTCCAGGATGAGCAGGTTCACATGGACCTGAGGGAGAAGCAAGAGAGAGGTTCAGATAGCTGCAGTGTACTGCAGTCAGTGGTGCAAGCAAGAATCTTCTGGGGCTACTAGATATTTTGGTATAGGACACTATATTTTCCAGCACAGGCAGCTGCTTTTTCTCCCCCTCCCAGTCCTGCAGGCTATAGCTGCCTCTCAGAGCCACATGCTGTAAAGTCCCCAGAACACTTGGTACCACCATGCTGTGGTGGCATCAGCACAGTCCCTGCTGCCCACAGCAACTGCTCCTGCAAATTATGACTGGATTGAGGGCTTAGCTAGGTGCACTTACTGATGGGAAAATGGCCTTGAAAATCCCCACAACGTTGTGGCCCCTGTGCTCATCACCCCACACCATGTTAAGCTCAACTCCTTACAGCAAATTTATGTCTCCCCCTCCACCTGCCTCAGGCTGTTTTGGTGGTTCAAAGGCTTCCCATATACCCCTTGAAGCACACCAGCCTGCAGCCCCTACCCAGTCCCAGCCCCAAGACAACTCGCCAGAGCCAGGGGCTGGCTATCCCACCTTTTCACTGTGCTTGAACTGCTTCCAGAATCTGTCAAACATTTCTGAGTTTGTCTTCTCTGGGTAGCAGGTTACAGTTTTAATGTAAACTTTGAGCATTCGCTCCAGGAGCTGATTCACTTCTGCGTAGTCATAGTCATCGTACCTGTGGGGAGCACAGGGGCAAGTCACGGCCATCACCATGTCCCTATGGAGCACCTCACCCAGGTTTGCCTCTGCAATGACACTGGTGCAAGGCAGGAGGACATGCAGCAGCAGCCACCAGGCACTGAAGCTTAGTCCTAGAAGTGCCCTGGCCAGAGAAACTGAGCATCTCTTCCCTGTGTGGCCCAATATCCAAGCAGGCAATTCACTTCTATCTCTAATCAAACCCCATCTACAAGACAGCTGGAGTGCCCTACCTCCTGCCATCTGGGTCAACATGTTTTTCTCCCCTGGACCATGAAGTTTGCTTCCTTACCTAATGCCAAACATGCAGTGGATGTAGTTCCAAATGCCCCGCTTGAAGACTGAGGGTTCACAGCCCTGACGCTTGGCCATGGCACTACTTTGCAGACCATCCACCATTCGAAACTTCTCATCCAGGAGATGCCCAATGTCAGAGTAGAGCCGGTTTACCAGTGAGAAGCCATGGTCTTCCCAGGAGTAATCCTGTTGAACACAGCAAGAGGCTTTTGCAACTGCAAGATAGAGCCCTGGGCATGTCCCCAGGAAGGACTGAGGACCAGAGGATGCAGCAGAATGCAATAGGTTTGCCCTGGGGCAAGTCTGCCACAAACTACATCCCTCATGCATGAGGCAGCTTTTGAATGACTTTGCCTCCATGAGAACGATGCGAAGAAACAGAAGTCACTGGTCACCTCCCTCTCCCCAGCCCTGGTGGGGCAGGTCCCCTCTCAGGGCTGAACTTCCCTCCTTGGGCATTTTGCAAAAGTAGCTGCACCAGATGTGGGCTGCATGGACACACCCAGGACCATCCAATTCCCAGCAGCAGCAGTCACGATAGGAGAGGCAGCAGCCTAGGCTGCTGCCTACCGAGAGAACAGGAACCTCACCTGGACTCTGAATACCTGCGTCTGATCCTCATCGCGCCGGGCAAAGTCCTGGTATCCAAAGTCAGGGTCCTGCATGTAGCATGCAAGACTGGTGGCACCGGTGACTTCCCTGTCAGTATCAGTGAGAAGGGAGAGCCCTGCAGATGGGTCAGAGTGATGCTCAGCTGCCATGTTCCCAGCCACAGCAAGCATCAAAAGCTGGGCCTTGCTGTGTCTCTTTAGGAAGTGCCACCACCTTCTTCCCCCCTGCCAGCATCTCAGGAGCCCCTCTCCAAACCATACATCATGGAAACTAAGTATAGACATGGGGGAGCAACACCCAGGTATGCCGTATGAACTCCCATCCTGCACACCCACCTCTGGTCCCTACTCCTCACCTTCTTCTCGGTCCTGCTGCAACAGCTTCATCTCCTCTCGACCCTCAGTCTCCACATGGATCCGCTGCATGCGTTCCGGGAGTGAATCCAGCTCCATGCAGGAGTCCAAGGACTGCAGACACATGTATGGGGATGAGAGCAGTCCTGGCCATGCCCCCATCCTTCATGAACCCACCCTCAGGGACTCACCCGTTTGCGGCTGATGCGCAGCAGCTCCTGGCTGCAGCTGTTGCCACCTGTTGCTTCGCAGAAGCAATGGTTCACAGGTGACAAGGGCTTCAGTGAGCCTCGGCCACCCAGTCCCTCGTCTTGCTCACAGCCACAGCCAAAGACAAAGCTGGCGAGTGCATGGCAGTGGGCCAGAAGGACAACAGCGTGCACCAACTCTGCCAGCGACCAGGTCCAGTCACTGATTTTCAGCAGCTTCTGCAGGACACAGACCAGCAATACACTGTGGGCAAGCAGGGTGCCAGCACCCCCTGGGGAGCTACTGTCACCCTGGTGCCTGACTGAGAAAGGCCCACCCCCAATACCTCAATGTGCTCTTTGGTGATGAGCCATGGACGGTGTGCCAGGATCTTGTTGATCTCGTTGAGATTGCGGAGTTTAGGGGGGATGAAGTCGAGGCCACGCAGCCATTGGGGATCACCCCCTGCCCGCAGAAACTGAAGCATGTGCAGGTTCACCAGGTATCGGCACTGGTGCCGGGCAGCTGCCTGCAAGACCAGCATATTAGCATCCTCATGCAATGCCAATAGCACAGGTGTCCTGGGACCCTGTGCCCACCTCTCACTGCACCTCCAAGATGTCATGGTTTTGGCCTCTGCAGAGAAGCCCATGGCATAGGCTGTCCCCTGCAGGAAGAGTGGGAAACCTTGCAGGGCTTGGCAGAGACCCCTGTCCCCTCCAGCAGCTCCCAGCAGGTCTTACCATGATGGCAATGTAGTGCCGGCAGTCAAAGGGCAGCGGACCATCCATGTGCATCAGGTAGTGCTGTGTCTTGAGGAAGCTGTCAAGATACTGTGGGTGGTAGCCCATCTGCTGGATAACTGCCTCGAGCCGCCCCCGGTTCGCCAGCACCTTCACAAAGAGGAACTGGGGGCGCTCAGGGTCACTGCTGGACATCTTCGCTACCTGTGGGGAACACAGTCTGCTTAGCTCTCCTCAGCACAGACCCTTCATGCAGCAGCCCAACCCAGCCAAGTCCAGGTTCTGTGAGGGGCTGGGTATCAGGGCAGAGCACTGTTCAGTGAGGTCACTGCTAGCAGGAGGGCAAGCTGCAAGAAATATAGGTTGGTCTTTGCCATGGACATGGAGATGTACCGTGGCGCATGGTGTCAGGACATCTACTTGATGCCATTTGGAGCTTCCAACTCACTTTTCTACAAGAAGGTCCAAAAAACCGCAAAACCCAAATTAAAATGCGGAGGGATGAAGAGCACCAGGTTCTCTGACCCATGAGTGAAGGTGCAAACTAGAAGTGAACTGTAAAAGTCCCCCACAAAGACCTCCTGCTCAGGCAAATGAGTTGTCCTGAGGACACCCACAGAGCTAGTGCCACTGGTCTTCTGGGGAGCAAAGGTGAAGTCCTCTTCCTCCCAGGGGAAGGTGGTCACTAGCAAGGAGCCATGTGACCATGCCAGGGATTGGCCTGTGAGGCTACCAGCTCTCCTTGCTCAGCTTGTCCAGGTGATGATGGAGCAAGGGACCACACAGAAATGGGTTGGAAGGGAGGATGAGGGAAGGTGCAGGGCAGCATCCAACCTCAGCCTTCATCCCTGAGCTGGGCTCTCCTACCTGCTCATATGGCCTCAGCTCAGCTCAGCTCAAGGTCTCTCATGCCATTACCACCAGCCACATCCACCCAGCCTTACTGCCCTGGCTGTCGCATCACCCTGAGTGCCACACTCCTCCTCTGCACCTACTTGCAGCCCTGGATCATGGGAGCATCACCATACTTCTGTCACCTCCCCCCCTCAGGGGAGCTTTCGTGTGTCCAAGCCCCCTGAACGCAAATACACACCCCGTCCCCACCGCCCACCTCACCCACTCCGTGCCCGGGCAGGTGCTGCAGGGGAGCCATGCCCCAGAGCTGCCCCAGCAGCCAATCCTCGCACAGCAGTTTGCATGTAGAGCAGGAAGGAGGCCAGAGTAACCCAGCCGGTCCTGCGCCCGAAAGTAAGATCGGGCTAAGCCATAGTAGAGGGTCCAGGAGATCCCACCCTGCCCTCCGGCTGGGCAAGACTCCACGGTGTGAACGGTCGGGCCGGAGCTCCGTCCTCCCGCGGGGCGGGGCACCGGTTCCACCGGTGGTAGGCTCCGCCGGCCGTGCTCGCCGAGGATGCGGCTTCGACCGGTACCTCTCGCCCGGCTCCCCGTCCTGGTTCTAGAGGTCACGGGGGAAAGGCTGCTGCCGCAGCAGTGGGACCCACGGCCGCGCAAGACCCGGCAGCCGGTAACGGGTGCCCCATTGTGCGGGCGGCGGCAGCGCCAGCGCCCCCGGTGCGCGACTCAGGCAGTGCAGGCGGAGAGAGAAAAACAAGTTTGATTGGCAGTGATGGAGGCTCGGCACCTCCTGCATCCCGCACAAAGGGGACGGCGCCGCCACTCCGGCACCGGCTCCCGGCAACCACATCGGGAGCGGGGACACCGCCGGCCCCGCGCACGGCTGACAGAGAGCGGGAATGCCCCAGACTGCTGATGCCGCGGCCGGAGCGGTCGCGGCAAGCAGGGCCGAGCCCGGAGCTCCGCTACGGTGGTTACGGGGCGGATCCTACCTGCCTCGGCAGCCTCTGGCACCGGCTCCCTCGATGGTGCTCCACGCTCTGGGGACACACGATCATGATGAGCCCGTGCCGTGCGCGGTCCCGGTGACCGGCGCCGGTCTCGCCCGCCCTGTTCTGCCCCGTCCCGGGCGCCGGCAGCGATGAGCCGGGTACCGCGGCAGCCCGAGCCGCGGGGGCGTGTCCGCCGCTCCACCTCCGCCAATCGGCGTTGCCGGCGCTCCGCCCCAAGCCGGCCGCGAGGGGGAGGAGGCCGCCGCACCACGTGGTCTGGGATGGAAAGTTACCCGTCCGTCAGGCTCCGAGGCCCCGCCCACCTGGGGCAAGGGCTCTGCTCGCCGCTGGGGGGCGCCGCGGGGGCGGCTGGGCTCGGCCCTGTCACTGCACAGCCCAGTGATGTTCGTGTCCCCGGTCCTGTCTCAGTGCACGGTGTGGTGATGCTCGTGTCCTCAGTGCTGTCACTGTGCACAGCCCCATGATGCTAATGTCCCTGGTCCTGTCACAGCCCAGACAGCGCATGGTACAGACAGCTCCTGTCCTGCTTGTCCCGCTGGCTTGGCCCCAACCATGCTCTGGAGGGTGAAGTTGCTTTGTGTTAAGTCCCTGCTCTGTCCCTGGGTTTTACCTCAATGCCTTGTCCTGCATGGAAAGGCATGACACTTGAGCTGCAATGAGAGGCATGAGGATGTGCTCACAGGTAGATCAGTGCATGGGGATCGAGCTTGAGGAGGACAGAGGGCAGGGCAGTAGGGGATGAGGGTAATGAGGCATGGAGAAAGCAGACATGGGGATGAAGAACTGGGTCATAAGGATGATGACATGTCAGGCCAGCAAGCATGGGAACCAGGCAACATTAAGGGCACAAGGGTGATGGGGTTTTGGGACAGTGGACAAAAAGACCACTTGGCAGGTCATGAAGATGGCAGGAATGGGGATAAGTTAATTGGGCGTGAGTGGGACAAGGCATGGGGACAGAGCAGCTCCTGCTCTTAGCCATGTGCCCATGAGGTGTGGTGAGAAAGTCCCTTGGGCATGGCTGGCCTGTGGCTGACAGTGTCCTCTCATCCACAGGGCAAAGGTGGTCTTGGTGAAGGTGGGCAAGCCCACATCAGTTATCTTGGGTGCCACCAACAGCACCTTACTGCTCCTTAGCCTGGCACTGTGAAGGGCAGTGTCTCCAGCATCTTTCAGTCACCAGTCTGCCACGTACTTACTCTACATCCACCAGAGACAGGGCAGGGGGCTCTGCAGCAATCCCGGGCCCCAGTGCCAGGCCCCAGTGCCTGTGTCCACCTGCTCTGCTGCTCCCCATCCACATCACCCACTGTCGGTGCTAGGCTGAGGTACTCCAGAAGGGACATGAAGGACCACCACTTATGTTCCTCCTTAGTCCCTGTGGGATGGCCTCATGATTATTTCTGCCTGCTAAGCCTTACTGCCCCATGCACTGCTGGGACCCCCAGGGACCAGGATGCTCCACTTGCCTGGACACCTACCAGGCACTCCAAACTCCACGGTGCACACACACTACGTGCTACGTGTCTTGGGGAATTCACTGGACCTCTCACTCAGACTGGTCACCTGGAACAACAGCTTGGGGGTACCCAGCTCATCAGACAGGTTGATGGCATCTAGAAAAGCCAGAGTGGGTGGGGGCTGCTGGCATGGTGAGCCAAGGATCCCCCATCTTACTGCTCTGCTTATGCTGTGGGGAACTTGTGTAACATCCCACTGGAGATGGGATGAAGTGCTGGTGCTGCTGCCAAGGTAAGACGGGATGTGCATTCCCACAGCCAGGGCTCACTGGTGTCAGGGAGCCCTATTATTCTTCTTACGTAGGAGAGCAGCTGCAGAACTGCACAGTTGGTGTTGGCCAGACAGCTCTAGTCTTCTGCAGGGAGAGTGGTGGTGGCAGTGGACAGCAGATGGACATGGTAGTGGCAACAGAGCCCAGAGGGCAAGCCTACCAGCCAGCAAGGTCACAGCATATCTCCCCACACCATGCCCAGGGAACTGCTCCCATGGGGTGGTTGGGAGGGGATGCACCCCTATCCTTGGTGTAGATAAACACAATGCTCCTGTGAGCCTGGAACCACATGCCTGGGACTGTGGTTCTGGGGCAGTAGAGCTGGGAGGGTGGGTCAGGCAATGGAGCTGGACTCTGTCCTATAGCATTTGCAAGGCCAGGGGTCGGCAGGGTGCAGGCCAGTTCTGGTGCTGCCCCCAGACCATTCAAAACCACCACAGCTGACCCCCAGTTTTCCAGAGCTTTATTGCAGTGGGGAACTTGTGATGTAGCAGAAGGAGTAGCAAGACCCCAGTGGACAAACCCAGGTGCACAAGGGACAGGAGTCATTGGGGCTGGGCTGACACAGTGGCTTGGTGTGTGAGTTGGCACAAGCAGGATGCAGGAACAACCACAAAACCATGGATGAAATGCAAAGAATAAATTCATTTTCATTACCTCGCCAACCAGTGAATCCCACAAGCAGCACTCAAGCAAGGACATAGATGCTGTGCAGCTGGGTCAATGCTAGTGGACCCCCAAACCTGCTGTTTTCACCTGTTCATCAGGGGATTCTCACAGGCATAGTCTCCACTGTGCTTTGATCTTTCCCATAGCAGGGCAGGAATCTCAAGCATGTTCTAAAGGGTGCCTCTAAGTCTATCACAGGTCTAAGCACAGATGCACTACTTATGAAGCATACAAGGCTCCACAATGAGTACACCTCACCTGCAAGTCACTTGAATGTGTTTGCAGTCCTCCTTGCCAATCTTCTGTTATTTCCCCACACTTGGCCCTTGGAATTCCTCAGCCCTGTGTGCCTGCTGGTTGGCCTGTGGCTCCTCAGCTGCAGTAATGCTTGGCACCAGCTAGGGTCGGGCCCTTGGGCAGCACTGTGGCCAGGACACATCCCTGTATGTCCTTGTGGGCACCTTGGAGCAGGGAGGGGAGCTCATTGAGGCCCCAGCAGCTCCAAAACACTGAGTACAAGGACCAGTTGGAGAGCAGAGTAGGAGTTCATCAACCCTCCCATGATGCTGCTCCACTCGTGTGACCCCACAAGACATCTTGCATGCAGCAGGACTTGTGATGGTGTGTCACCCTTCTCTCCTGAATGCTCCAAGGCAGCTGCTGGCAGCCCAGTGTGCTGCAACACACACAGAACAGCAGCCAGTGCACTCAAAACTTCGCATACATGCAACAATCAGTGTACTCAGGGTTCTGTGTACCCAGCACCTTGCAGTGCAGTACAGCTGTCATGTTGTGAGGAGCTGAGTTGGCCATGGCAGGGAGCAGGACTGGAGGGTGCAGGCATTCAGCAGAGAGGCAGGACGGGAGCAGGAAGCAAGGCCACAAGGTTTTGGGCAGCAAGGGTACAGGACACAAAGGTGCAGGAGTGCATCACACTCCTACATAGCTGTTCTTGTAGGGGTTGTCCTCGTGGGTGGTGGCTGGTGCTCCAGGCATCACTAATGATGGGTGCTTGCTACTTTCCCAGAGGGGTTCATAGCTGTCCTTGGGGAGCATCTCACTCACATAGCAGATGTTCTCACTGTAGTTCATCTTGAAGCTCTCCACAATATCTTTGGGGACTCCAGCCCATTCCTCCAGGGAACAGAGAGGAGTGAGAGGAGCCACCACCCAGCCATGTTCCAACCCTGTCCAAGGCAGGGCTGCTCACAGATACCTTACCTGAAAGTTGCCATTGTGGGTGATGAAGAGCTCATCAAACTTCTTGCTGGGGTTAGGGATTTGGGGCATGAGAATGACCCACACCCTGCATGGGAGAGATGTATCAGAGGGAAAGAACCACAGTGCTGCTGCTGTGCCTCCAGAACCACCACTGCCCCTCCATGCTCACCTTTCCATGCGTACCATCAGGATGACAAGGACCAGAAAGAGCAGGCAGGAGGCAATTGGGATCAAGACTGTGTGAATCCAGAACCAGTGCAGCTGCTCCTCTGCTGCACCTAGAAAGAGCCCAGGTGAAACAAACTCCCTACCAGTGTTTTGCCATGCCAGTGGGAGAGGCACACTGATGGCCCTTCGTGGGTGGCCATGGGAGCTTGGCATGGCTGGACTCAGTTGGGACCAGAGGATGGAGAAGAGGCTCATTCATAAACCCTGTCACAGTGTCACCACAAGTGACTTATGACCCTGTCCTGGACTGACCATGCCAGAGCAGGCCTCCATGGCTAAGAACCCCCCAGTAAAAGTCAGCAGGTCCCACTTCCAGAAATGCAGAGGACACAAGGCCTCTGTGCTGCTTCCTGCACCACAGGTGCCCAGACAGGTCTTGCCCCTACAGCTGCTGCCTTGGACCCAGTTTTCCAGTTGCTTGGCCATCCCTAACCTGCTGAGCCTCACCATGCCCCAGCTTGACCCATCCTGCCACAGCCCCCTGTACCTACCTTTGCTGCCCCAGTATACAGGGAGACTCCATTCACTCCAGAGCTGGGTGCTTCCACAGTAGCGGTTGATCTTGCTGCGCACGTAGAAGGTGTAGTACTTCTCATAGTCCACACTGGGGAGGGAGAAGACCTCTCCTTTCACTTCATGCTCCTGAAGAGAGACATGGGCCATATGGTAAGAGCCAGCACTGCTGTGGCTTTTATACACTGAACGTAACCATGGGGGTGCTGCATCCAGAGAATTCTCACCGTCCAGCTGGTGTCCTTGTTGCTCTTGTACTTCACAGCATGCTCCAAGCACTGGGCTTTGGGGTACGGAGAGGTCCAGGTCAGCTGTAGCTGGTTGCCGCTTGTGTTGTAGATGGTCAGGTTGACGGGTGCCTCTGGTTTCACTACAAGGAAGAAGTGTTGCCCAGTGAGTGCCGTCCCCATGCCCTGGTGCCCCTGCCGCCAGCCGGGACATGATGGGGGAGCCCTGGGGACCCACAGGCTTGCTCCTGCCCCATAACAACCTCTCAGAGGAAAGCAGATGCCCCACCACCACTTTGTACCCAAGTCCTGCAGCAACATTTTCTTGCTGAGGGTCTTCAGAATCCCATTGCCAAGGCTGGCATTGATAAGGACATGGAAATGCTGGAACTGGATGATCTCGCTCTGGTTGAAGTGGCAGCCGATGTTGATGCCCTGCTCCTGCAGGTAGTGCTTGCACTCCACCACAGAGAAGTTCTCATACCTTTGCAACAGTGTGTAACCAGAGATCCCTAAGATTCCACACAACCCAACCCTCCCTGGAACCCCCATCCTCAGCACATCCCATCCTGCTTCCCCTGGAGGCAGAGCCTTCCCCATCATGAGCCTGGGGGAGAGAAGCAGGCTGATGCTGGGACCAGCAGCACCACAGGTTGTTGCTGCCCAAGACAGGAATCTACCATACAAGTACTCTGTTGTGGGGCTGCCTGTATGGCAGGAGCACCTACCAGTAGTAGAGGGAGTAGTTGTCTGTGAGAGTCTCTCTGCTTCCCCATGTGCAGGTCATGTACTCCTCGTTGAAGAGGACACACTCCACCCCTGCAAGGAACAGATGCCACTGCGCACCGCATTTGTGGATGGCTGTGCCTGGGTCCAGGGATGCAGCAGGAGAGCACAGAACATGCCAAAAGTCCCAGCACATCCCTGTCAGGCTTACTCCGTATGAGCCAAACAAGCCCAGCTCTTCTCAGCAGAGCTGCAGTGCAACCTGCCTACAGTGCCAGACCTCTGCCACCCTGTTCACACAGGCTGTGTCAGTGGTGCCTGGGCTGCTGAGAGTTCCACATCTTCATCCAAAGGACTGCTGTCCTTCCCACAGCCATGTTGTTGGCTCGTCAATCTGTAGATGTGATATTTCACCTGAACCCCTCCATCCCTTCAATCACATTGTAGCCACCATTTGCAGCCCCTGGCATTGTGGGACAGGAGAGAAACCCCTTCCTGCCAACCCATTTTGCTTATCCCATGCACAAATTGGGGAGGTTCCAGGATTTGTGCCTGCTGTCCCCACTGCTGTCCCTGTCTTCATCCTGGGTAAATTCACCTCACTATTACCCTTTTGGGTGCTTGCAAGTTCCTATGTGTACCTGTGTCTGTGTGATGGCAAGTTATGCTGGGCTGTGCTTCTCACCACAGCCCCTCTGCCACAGGGCCAGGGTTGAACTCCATCAGTTTGATCTCTGTAGGAAACACTACTGAGCACTGGGAGGCTGAGCAGCCACTCTAGGCCCATACTGGCTCCTTTGCCACCTCCTTCCGCTGTGCTATGCAAGCCCCAGTCCTGCCCACGCAGCCAGAGGCCACATCCTGGGCTTTCTAGGGGCCGCAGGACCACAGGGCCAATGCTTGTCACTGCAACAGTTACCATGTCGCAGTTCACTCTGCCAGCCACAGGCTCACTGTGGGATGAACCACTTGGGTAGACTGAGGTGCTTCTCAAAGCCTTCTCAAAGCCAGCTGCTGGCACATGAGAGCTGTCCTGAAGACTCCCTGAAAATGGAATTTTTCCCCCTAAAAATCAGGTCCCTTCTGAGGTTTAAACCCATCAACCAGCACTGTGAGAGCAGGAGAAAGCCTGAACGAGGCTTTTCTTCATTGTAATGTAATGCAGTGTTGCAAACAGGCACTGAGTTCTAGCTGTTTCCACACACAGAGGTGGAGAGCAGCTTGCTGCCAGCTCAGGAAGCCCAAGGATACAGAGGGACTGTGTTCCCAAGGAAAGCCAGTGTTTCACTGACAGCCTGTCAAAAAGTGGATTTTTTAATTGGAAAACAGTGGCTGAGGTGAGAGTGCTAGGCAGAAAGAGGAGCCACTGTCCCACACCCCCTGTCCCTTGCCTGTGCACAGCATTGCTGACACAGCTGGGATGGAAAGGGTGACTGGTGCAGATCTGCTGGCTGTCTCTCTGCCTGGCTGATAGGATCTGTGCATCACATCCTGCTGGCCTGCCATGGGAGACCTCTAGGGTCTTTCCCAGCAGGTGAATAAAGCTGTTGGGCTAGGAGAGCCATGGGGCCATTGACTCTCCAGTGTCAGGATGGGAGCAAGGACATCTAAAAGGGATTGCTAGCCCAGCCCAGCTCTCCTAGCAGTCACATTGCAAGGGCCCACATAGGTGATGGCGGTCCCCAAGGCACCTTGAGGTGTCACAGGGTCTGTGGCACCTGACATAACGGCTCATTTGCCCACATAGCCCTGTGCCCTGTCCTCCTTGTCTGCCATCAGTAGGGAGCAACATCCCCAGGCCACCACTCATGGGGCACCATGGCATCCTACTGCCCTAGGGCCCATTTGCCCCCTTACCTGAGGGACTGTAGGCAGCAGCGAGGTAGAAGCCCAGCCTGCAGAGGAGAAGGATGGCTGTGAGGAAGGTGCCAGGCACCACCATGGCAGAGTGAGGTGTAGAGCGCGTGTAAGCAGTCCGGTGCACAGCCTACTGCACGGGGCTGCTGGCTTCCGCACCTTCACCACTTCCTTCCCTCAGCACCGCCTGCTGCCACGGACCCACCCCACATGGCACACATGAGCCACCCCACCATGCTGGGGCCCCATGGCTCATCTCACTGGGCCCCACTGCCTGCCCCCCTAAGGACTTCCCAGGTTTATTGTGCAACATTTCCGTGGCTCACCTTATTTTCCAGAACCCACCCCAACAGGGCTGCCCTAAGAGCGGGGCTGATGTGGGGTTCCTGACCGGATTCCCCACAAAGGCCAGGGCTCTCAGAATTAAGCAGAGTAGAGTGTCACTAGGGCAGTCCTGGGGTAGCTACAGGGAGACAATAACAAAGCGGCTCATGGGGGCAGCTGTAGGGAATTGAGGACAGTTGCGGGAGGCTGTATGACAGTAGTTGGAGGATCCTGATGGTACCAGCGATGGGGGCAGTGATGGGGAAATGGTCATAAGCGCAGGGATGGGGGTGTGATCGAGGGGATGGTAGCCATGGGACCGCCGAGTGGGGTGCAGGGAGAGGTGTCGCGGACACCGGGGGGCAAGCGGGGACGACGAGCCGCGGCAGCGGGTCCCGGGTGTAACGGTGAGGCCAGCTGGGCTGGCGGCTGTGGGGGCAGGGCGTAGGAAAGGAAGGAGCGATCACGTGACCTTATCCCGGCGCGCTGCCGGCGCAGCGCTTCCGCCAGGGGGCGACGCGTGCAACTTGCGTCTCCCCGCTCATCTTCGGCACCGTCCGTTCCCTCTCGGCTTCGGCTCGGCCCCCATCGGCGGGGCTCGGCACTTTTCGTCCAGCCTCGGCCTGGGTTCGGGGCTTTCCGGCCTCTCTCGGCGGCGCCCGTGACCGCAGCTCTTGGGCCTCTCCGGCGGTGTTCGGGCGGCCGCGGCGCAGGACGCGGGTGGCCTTGGTGGTCCTTATTGTGGCCCGGCCGTCTCCGCCCGCCGGCCGGCCCGGTATGGCGGCCTTCGGCGTCCTCAGCTACGAGCACCGCCCGCTCAAGCGGCCGCGCCTCGGTCCGCCCGACGTCTATCCACAGGACCCCAAGCAGAAAGAGGTGCGGGATAGGGCATGTGCTGGACGCAGAGTGCGGACGGCTGCGGGGACTGACCGTGGGGAGGCCTTACGGCTACGTTGGTACCCCGTCCCGCTGGGGGCCTGTGGTCCCCGTGTCCCAGCACTCCTATGGGGCGCTGCCTGGCAGTCAGGGCCTGCGGGATGTCGGCGGGGACCCGCTGAGGCCTGGCCTTGCCCTGTCCTCGCTCTGGCAGGGCCGCTGTGGAGGGGACGCAGGCTGGCGTGAAGGGGCCTTGACGGGCTCACTTGATCCTTTTTCCCTGCAGGATGAGCTGACTGCTCTGAACGTCAAGCAAGGCTTCAATAACCAGCCCGCAGTCTCTGGGGATGAACACGGTAGTGCCAAAAATGTCAATTTCAATCCAGCAAAGGTGAGAGCCATGGGGAAAGTATGGGGTTTGACAGGGACTGGTGCTTGCATGCTGCTGACTCCTGGGCAGTCCTATGTCTCATTCCATCCTTGTCTTCAGAACCAGGAGACCTTTCCCTTTAGGGAAGAGTTACAGGCCCTAACCTTAGGTTCCAGCAGAACCAAAGTTTAACATTAGTTTGGAATTACATCCTGTCTGTGAGAGAGCAGCTTCTTGCTCCACACGGGCAGTTCTGTAGCTGCAGTCTGAGTTAAGCTGTCATGTAGAACTCCTTATGTTTTGCAGTTAAAGCAGACTAGGATGCCAGAAGCATGAAATTCCATACTGGTTTGTTTACATTATGACCATGACAGAAGAAAAGTAAGGTTTCTTGAAACATTTGGCAATTTAAACATGAGAGTTATATAACAGGCTTCAACTCCATTTTTCAAAGAGGCTTCCTGGCCTCTTTGAAAAGATGACCTGTAATGGAAAGCAATCAGTAAGCATGGTGTTTACATTTGTTTTTCTTGGCTGATATCTGTCCAAGAAGACTTCTGTCTGGTTTGACAAGTATTTATAGAGTTGGGTCCCTCTCAACTTGATTTCCTGCTTGGTTATTGCATGCATTGTCTAGAAGCATTCCTCTCTGCACGGATAACAGAGGAAACTATTAGCAGTTTTGTGTTTCGGAAGTTGATACTGGTGAGATTTCTGGTAGGAATGATAAATGGGATTTTAAGCACTTAGCATAGATCCTTCACATGTGAAATATTTTTAACCTTTTTTTCATACCTTCTTTTTTCCCAGATCAGTTCAAATTTTAGCAGTATTATTGCAGAAAAGCTGCGGTGTAATACATTGCCTGACACTGGAAGACGGAAACCTCAGGTGAATCAAAAGGATAACTTCTGGCTGGTGACAGCACGCTCTCAGAGTGCCATAAACAACTGGTTCACAGATCTGGCTGGCACTAAGCCACTTACTCATCTCGCTAAGAAGGTATGTTACAGGAGATGCTGCCTGACAGGGCGAGGCATTTAATCTATGCTTGTTTCTGAAGTGTTTGTGTAGTAGAAGGTTTTTACTTTTTGGAGAAGTTTCTTCTCTACATCTCCTGAAGGTTTCCTAGAAGCTTGAAGAGTGTTTCTAGGATTTGAAGTGCAATGTCTATAGTTGTCCCCTCTCAAAGAATTGTTTGTTGTTTGGAAGTCTTGTTTAACTTAACTTTTTGGCTTGTATGATGCGATTGGTTAATCTTACGATTCAGATATTTTTCAGAAGAGCCACTATTGTCTTTGGTCTGTTGTTCAGATTAGGAGCGTCCTTACTGTGGAGAGATTTTACAAGCTCTCAAAAGTTGTAGTGAGAATTACTGGAAATAATTAGCTGAGTGACTTTGCCTGTTTCTGTTGCAGTGACAAGTGCTGGGTCCAGCACTTCTGTCACAACAATGCCATGCAGTGATACAGGCTTGGGGAAGAGTGGCTGGAGAATGACCCAGGGGTGTTGATTGACAGTCAGCTGAACATGAGCCAGCAGTGTGCCCAGGTGGCCAAGAAAGCCAACAGCATCCCGGCCCGCATCAAAAATAACGTATCCAGCAGCACTAGAGTTGTGATCGTCCCCTGTACTTGGCAGCAGTGAGGCATCATCTCGAGCATTGTATTTAGTTTTGGGCTCCTCAATACAAGAAGGACAGTGAGGTGCTGGAGCGGGCCCAAAGAAGGGGCAACAAAGCTAGTGAAGGGCCTGGAAGACAGGTCTTATGCAGAGTGCCTGAGAGAACCGCAGTTGTTTAGTCTGGAGAAAAGGAGGCTGAGGGGAAGCCTTATCACCTTTAACAACTACCTGAAAGGAGCTTGGTAAAGTGGGTGTCAGTCTCCCAGGTCACTAGTGATAAGATGCAAGGAAATGGCCTCAAGTTTTGCCAGGGGAGATTTAAATTGGATGTTAAGAAAAGTTTCTTCACTGACAGCATGGACAAGGATTGGAACAGGCTGTCCAGGCAGGTGGTGGAGCTGGAGTCCTTGAAGTTGTTTAAAAAACCGTGTAGATCTGGCACTAGGAAACATGGTTTAGCGGGCGTGGTGGTCATGTGTTGATGGTTGAACTTGGTCTTGGAGGTCTTTTCCAACCTTAATGATTCTGTGATGTGTCTCCAGTTACAAACTAAGGAGAGTTATGTATGTGTGTTTTAACTTGGTCCAAATTAGAGCATTTCTGTGCCCTGGGGTATAGGACTAGATATTTTCTGGTGGTGTTGAATTCTGTAGAGTATGAAAGAGGAAAGAAGGTCTTACTCTGCTATTTGGCCTGATAGGAAGCAGAGCTGTAAACAAGGAACTCTGGAGTATAATATGCATTGTGGAAAAAAGAAAATCCTGGTTGCAAACCCAGGAGTTTGGTCCTTAGTGTTCAGATTCTCTCTTGGAGGAAAATAGAAAAATTTGCCCTGAATCAATCTACTTACAAGCTGTTATACTGAAATGGAACTGTAGTACTGTTGCTTTCTGACCAGAGGTGAATTCTTGTGGTAGGTTTTCTGTGATGCAGAACAACACAATACCTTTTCCTGTTTTACTTTTCCTCAGCTTGCAGTGCTTATGGCATAATGTCATTGTTCAGGAACTGTTCCCGTCTAACTTATTGATTGCAGGTTTTTTTTCTGAATTCTGCTACAGGTGCCCATCTTTAGCAAGAAGGAAGAGGTGTTTGGCTATTTGGCAAAGTACACTGTTCCGGTAATGAGAGCAGCCTGGCTTATCAAAATGACTTGTGCCTATTATGCTGCCATCACAGAAACCAAGGTGAAAAAACGTCACGTCATTGATCCCTTCATTGGTAAGCACTTTGTGTGGAGCACTGGTATTTTTCATCACAGCTGTTTCCTTCTCATCCTGCTCTTGAATATGAAGAGGTAACCTGGAAATCCATTTAAACTTGTTTCCTGCTTGTGCATAACTGTCTAAAACAACAGGTCTTACTCAGAGCCCACCTCTTCTTTCTCCCTGTAAAGTTCTGCTGTGTTACTCTGCCTATAACCTGTTTTAGTTTTTTTTTCTTACCATACAAAGACTTTAAACATTGTAGTTAAGCAATGACTGATTAGCTTTTTCTCAGGTAAGTACATTTTCCAGAGAATTCCGGTATGTTACTCCCTGCTTGTGTTTCCAATTTCATCGTGCCTTACTGGATCCTGTAGCTAATAACATTTGCAGACTGGCCTACTCCAGATAACTGCTGACTAGGAGAGTTCCCCTGGCTTCTTTCTGGTTTGTGTGGTTGTTACTACAGGACCTGGCGTTACTGCTTTGAAAAACAGTATTAGCAGCTAAAGTCCATTGATTTTTACTTTTTTTTCTTACTTGCTTTTTTTATCTTTAGTATGAAAATTACACAAGCTTCTTAGCTCTATTTCTGGAGGCTGATTCATTAGCTAGATGTATTTGTTCTATCTACCGCTCCTTTGTGTATTTTTTTCTACTGCTGATCTTGTAAGTGTTGCTTATTTCACGTTCTTGCATATTTTGCCTTGATTTGTGCCGTTTACATTGTGCTGTCACTTATGTATTGCGTTTCTCTTACACAGATTTTAGTAAAAGCAAAAATCATTGATTGTGGCTTTAAATTGATATCTGAAAAACATTAGGAACAAGTTTAGAGTTCCAGTGTTGCAGTGTTTCTGCTCTGTCAGATTATTGTGAATGCTAAGCCAGGCTGGTCTATTGCTGCTCCCTGCTGTAAAACTTCTTTCCTCCTGCTGATTCTTAACAACTGGAATTGAAGAATCTCTTTGCAGCTTTTATTGTACAAAGTAGCCTTGCCCCCCAGACTGAGTTCTTTAGCCCTTGTTCCTTATTTCTTTGGGTGCCTTTTCTTCCCTACCAGCTCCAGGCCATAAGTAAAGGTAGTATTTTGGCATTTATTTTTATTTTCTTGTCTTTCTTCCCTTTTCAAATGATGGAACTTCTTTGCGTTTTCACCTGTACACAAGCCTGGTTGTATCCTGCTTCTGTTTGCCATGGCACTTGTTCCTAACCTGTTTCCTCTTCTCCAGAATGGACGCAGATCATCACCAAGTACCTCTCAGAGCAGCTTCAGAAAATTGCAGAGTTCTATAGACAGCTCCCAGGGCAAGGCTGTGGTTCACCTTCTGGGCCAATGCCCCAAGAGGTGGAACAAGCTTTGAAGCAGTGGGACTACAATGAGAAACTAGCTATGTTCATGTTCCAGGTAAGGGACTGGAGGGGGCTATTGGGTATGTACTACAGGAGGAGTAGGGAGAGTAGAAACCAGGTGATACATTTTTGCAGAATATTCTTTTCCTGTGAGTCAGCCATTAGGGCTGAATGCAGTTTTGAGCTCAGTAGTAGAACAGGGGCAGTACAGAATTGTGAAAACTTCTAGAATTATTTCCATAGTTGTAAAGCAAGCAGCTGCTGCTCTGCCTTTCCTTAGTGGATCCTTCACTTTTGTCCATTTGCCTTTATCTGTGCAGGATGGCATGCTGGACAGGCATGAATTCCTTACGTGGGTTCTTGAGTGCTTTGAGAAGATACGGTCAGGAGAAGATGAGTTTTTGAAAATGCTTCTACCCCTGCTGCTGCGGGTAAGTAGTATGTACCCAGCTTGGTTCAGGAGAGTGCTGACTTCCGTTGTCAGTCTCCTTCCTATCACCTAAGGGATGATAAGCTGTTTTGTACTAACACTAGTGAATGTCCCTCTAAGCATCCTTCTTAGCGCATGCAATGATACCTTTTGGTCCCACTTTAATGTCTTTTTCCTTTACTTTGTTTCTCTGCACTGGACTTGGTAATCCATACCCCAGCTGTGGTAGTTGGACTTACTGTGCACCTCTGCGTGAAAACTCCTTTGTCTCTTGCAACAGATTCTAGGCAGAGCTTTGAAGCCCTGGAAGGGCTGGGTATGGGTATATTTTGATATATGAAATCACTGCCATAGAGTATCTAAAGAGTTTTTTTGATGCTTAGTAGTCAGTGGGTCATCAATGATGCTGAGGAACTTTCTGTAAAAAGGGACTGTCTCTACAAGACAGTGCTACGGGGTTTGCTACTTTGGAAGGGTTAGGGGTTTTTGTTGCATTGTTTGTAACAAAGATGTTTTCCTCTGCTCTTTATTCTCTACAGTACTCTGGAGAGTTTGTGCAGTCTGCATACCTGTCCAGACGTTTGGCCTACTTCTGCACCCGAAGGCTAGCTATGCAGCTGGATGGTGCTGGTGGGCACCCACCCCACATGCTGTCTGCCCAGACAGGGAATGCTCTTCCTTCTACTCCCACCCCTCAACCAGCTGCAGGGAATCCTCCTCCCAGCCCTTTCAGTGACTTACTGCTGTGCCCCCAGCACCGACCAGTGGTATATGGGCTCAGCTGCATCCTCCAGGTAAGTTGGAGTAGTGGCTGTTTGTGGTGAGGTCAACAGGGACAGTTTATATTGTATGCCATCACAGAAAAATAATTGCAGTCTAAGCCAGCAGCTTTCTGAGTTAGAGAATTAGCAAACTAGGATTGGCAGAGAGTCAGCCTTTCTTGACATGTTACTAAGCTTTCATACCAGACGTGACTGCTGTAGCAGTGCCCTTTTCTGACTTGCATTAGAAAAATGGATTGGAATAGAGCCTTTTGCTGTATTCACAGGTGCCTCACATGGCTGGGAAAGTTTTGCGAGAGAGGGAATGGGAAAGAAAGGGTTATTTTGTCTTGCACAGGTCAGTAACAGGTTGTCATCTGGGAAAGGAAATTATGCCAGAAGTGAAAGTGTGCTTTGTAATTTTGTGAGCTATTAAGTAATTCATCATGTGGAAAACCCATATCCACGGAACAAAAAAGACCAACAAACCCAACAACCAACACACAAAAAACAACCCTTCCCACTTCTTTATTGAAGAACTTTAATAGTTTAGGGAGACCACTCTTCTCATGATTGGCAGCAGGCATGTGGCAATGGCAGCAGTGACCCCTAATTCATTATATTTATACTTGAAATTGATGAAATCTTATCTTGTGATAAAAGGGCAAGGTTGCTAAAGCTTTATTGCAACTGATGTCACTGTGGGATTCAGTACATACTGTCCTTGTGTCAGGGGGAGATAGATGAGTTCTGTTCAGCATTTGCATTCGTGGTTGTGTTTTTCTCCTTCAAGAGAAGAGTGACTATGTCAGGTGGGTCCTTGCAGAAGAAGTGGAGATTGCCCCTTCCATAAGTGGAAGGGAGCACATTAAAGCAGAGAAGATTTATGAGAGTGCAGGATGGAGCAGGAGGTGGCGATTAAGAGACCACAGAGCTTGGGAACTCACAGCTCAACAGAAAAATGTGAGATCAAGGAGCCATGACAGGATCAAGAAGCAGCCAGCCAGCAGACAGGCTAGAAAGAAAATACCTAGAGTGAAGCTGACTAGGAATGAGGATCCGTCTGCAGGCTCGAGAATATTGTGTGTATTATAAATAACTCCTTTGTATTTTTATTACATCTTTCTTGGAGGCTTTCAGTTAAAGTTTAGAGTTGGGGTTTTTTTGCCTAGTTTTTGTGTGATAAACCATCTTTTGAAATATAAAAATCCTTTGTTTTGGGAGCTTACTCTAGGGGAAAATGTATGAGTATATGTACCTCAAAGATTTGGCTGATTTGGTGATTGAACACAACCTGCTTAAAATGTACAAATTAGTATAAATAATTTTCATAGCAACTCCCAATCCCTCAGGCTAAGACCCACCAAATTCAAACTACAATATGTAATAGTATTATTATAATTGTACTTGGAATTTTTAAATAGTATGAGTTTGGCTCTTTGTACACAGGTTATGAGGACTGTCAGTCACTAATGTAATTGCTGCCTCTGGACCATGAGTGTTGGACAATGTGAATTCTAGAAAATATTTCTGTTCAGAAGCAGCGTGTTGCTGCTTTTGAATAACATGTAGTTCTGGTCTTGGCTTCCTAAGAACCTAGGACAAGAAACTTGGTGCAGCAAAAACACTAGTTTACTCCTTTCTAATGTAATGTTTTCTTCAGCCCAAAGACTCTTTCAGAGCTTAGAACAAAAGAAAAAAAACCACAAACCCAAATAGTAAATATGTATACAGGTTGTTGACCACAGGGACTGTACGATGAAGGAGTGTTTATTTTTGGTTAGTCTGGCTTGTTTTGTCCTTGATTGGTTCAGTGATACTGACTTAGTATTTTTGCAATCTGTTGCAGAGTATAATTTTGTGTTGCCCTAGTGCCCTTGTGTGGCATTACTCATTGACTGATAGCAGGATAAAAACTGGCTCTCCACTGGACCACCTGCCTATAGCACCATCCAACTTGCCCATGCCAGGAGGGAATTCAGCCTTTACACAGCAGGTGAGCAGCCTTCAAAAAAGGGATGATAGCTGTATCCTAGCTCTTTCAGGATTTTCTTTTTGTATTGCATGATAAGCAGAGATGAAGGTGCTATCTCACTCCCAAGGAATGAACTGCTTCCATTCTGCCATAAGCAAGACTGTGATGTCCTTGGAAAACTGGCAAGATCTAATCTGGAGTAGAACTGCTGTCATGCTCATTATTTTCTGATAATTTTGTACACAGGACTTCTAAGGCATCCTTTTGTATGTTTACACAAGTCCATTGCTTTTAGGTTCGGGCAAAGCTGCGTGAAATTGAACAGCAGATAAAGGAACGTGGCCAGGCTGTGGAGGTTCGCTGGTCATTCGACAAGTGTCAGGAAACCACAGCAGGTAACTTGCTGTAGGTTAAATTTTCTCTTACCCTGTCCTGTATGTTATCCTGAGCAACTTCTGACCATTAATGTCTATAAATATTTGAAGGGTGGGTGTCAGGAGGAGGGAGCCAGGCTCTTCTCAATGTCATCTACTGATAGGACTAGGGGCAGTGGGTGTAAGCTGGAACATAGGAGGATCCACATAAATATGAACTTCTTTACAGTGAGGGTGACAGAGCACTGGAACAGGCTGCCTAGGGGAGTTGTGGAGTCTCCTTCACTGGAGACATGTAAGACCCACCTGGATGTGTTCCTGTGTGATTTGGTCTATGTGATCCTGCTGTGGCAGGGGGATTGGACTAGATGATCTTTCGGGGTCCCTTCCAGTCCCTAATGATTCTATGATTCT
>JAOXOE010000694.1:511216-543588 GCA_028565055.1 Phoeniculus purpureus | reverse complement strand
CAGGGGGGTTGGACTCGATGATCTCTTGGGTCCCTTCCAACCCCTAACATCCTATGATCCTATGATCCTATGATTAGAACTGTGTAAACTAAACAAAGAAAATTAAAACTTGAGAGGAAAAATGGGCATATTACAATTTCATTTTTAAAAATGACAACAGAAGCGTTACAGAGGACTCAGCCTTTATGGTAAACTTCTTCTCAACATGTCTCTTTGCAGTTAAAGACGACCTCCTTTTGGGATAAAATGGTTGTGAATGCTTGGTTATTCAGAGCAATGCTCCTTTCTGCGTCATCAGTCAGTAATGATAATATTTGTTTATAACAACTTGAATTTCCTTTGAAATGTTTTTCAGCTGTCATATGTTGTCCAAAGAAAAGACAGAAAAGCCATTTTATATGCCAACAGGCTGCCAGTATTTACAATCATTTTGCCTCTACAATGACCTTCTCCAGCAAGTACAAATGATGTGACTACAAATTACTACAAATTTCAAATGCTCAGGCAAGACTGAGAAAGTCTGCTCAACTTGAAGCAAGACTGGCAACATCTTGCTTCACATTTATTGTTTTTCTGATTGCAATCCACAGACAAAAGCAGAGAATCGGTACGTGTGAACAAAAAAAAGGATCACTCTCAGATGTGAAACCCTTCTTTTTCCTAATCTCATTTGTAAGTGTTTTCTATCCAGAACAGTTTACTCAGAGGGTTTTATGCAAAGTGTTTAGCATGATACTGTAGCATAATAAAGTGGCACACTTCAGTCATTTATTTGCATGCTTGGAAACTATTCTGACACAAGAACTATAAAAAAAGGTTTAGCACCATGGGAAGCCTCCATTCATAGCCCTGCAGTTTTATGAAGGTGAAGGCTGTGATACAACTTGCATATCAAAAACTCAGTAACTCTGCTTGTCTTGTCCCATCTGTCTCCAGTTAAAAGTTCACACAGCCACAACTGAAAAAGCAGTATACAAGACACATGAAATACAGCTGGTTCTGTAGAGGAGTAGGTGGCATATGCAGATTAGTAATCTTTTTGCCTTGCTTGATGATTTGTCTTCTCTTAATTTTTAGAAAAAGGTTACTGTTTGAAATAAAATAATATGACTGACAAGAAAAAAATGCTGGTTTTATGCACAATTCTTAGTACAAAAATCTCAAAGCAGCAATAAACCACAGAAAAGATACAGTTCAGAGACCTTTCCAAAATTTTATATAGCATATGCCATTCTTTAACTTCAGCAGTGTAAAGTCTGGAATGATAAGGAGGGAATGATTTTACTCACCTCTTTTGGCAATTTCACCAGCATATCTTTGCAGCGCTGCACACACATTGCCGCTTTCTGAAAATCCCCTTGAGCAAGTGCCTAAGAAAGAAGTGGAGCATGCCAACACTCAGTCAGTGAGCAACCTGTCTTTAAAATTTATTCTAACATTGATTCTCTGATATAGGACTTGGGTATTTTCACATTCAGCAAAGCTCCACTTAGGATTACACATCTGTCCTACAGTGCTACAGTAATTCTGTGTATTTCTATGGAGTGTCAGACAGCAGGGACATCCAGAAAAACACTGTAGTTTTTAGGTAGCATGAAAAGGTCAGATGCATGGAACAAGTAAATCCAGAAATTAAGATGACACAATTCAGCACATCTTAAACCACCTCTCCAATAATTTAATGTCCCCTTTTGTCTCCAGGATAAATTTATAATTTTGACCTTTGCTTTGGCCTGTTTAGGGAAGCTCTGGAGTATTTTTGAGGTGGGACTCCCCTTCTAGATACCAAGATCAGTGGTGTTATCAACAAATGCAGCCAACTACACTTTCTCATATTTACACTCTTATGTCTGTAATACTGCATAGCACTGATAAAGTACTCAAACTTCAGCCAGGCATAATGCCTCACAAAACTTAGCATTTCTAAATTACATATTTTTAATTACTGTAATTTGTGTTGTTGATCCCCTAGAAAAGCTTTAGCATTTTGTTGGACTTCTCTCATACTGCGCTAGGCTTTTTATTTTTTTTTTTTTATAATTATTACCAGATTCTCACTCACTGTAGATGCAAAAGGTCAAGAATTTAAAAAAAAAACCAATATAATTAAACCACAATTTCCAGATTTTTCCTATTTTCTATTGATTCTTCCACTGTTTAAAGTCCTTATATGCAGAAAGCTGCATGTATGAGGTCACGCAGAAAAGTGTATTTGTGTACTCTGATGGCATTTAATGGTAATAGCTTTAAGGATGACCATGAGTCTGTAGAGTTGTGAAAGTTGTAAGTTACAGAAGACTTTGCACATATCTGCTTATTAGGTAGAAATCTTGGCTCTCTGCAGCCATGAATACTGCCTTTGGATACTTTCCTAGCTGCAAACACTAGCATGGTATGATAAACGTTCCAAAGTGACTCATCTTCCTGTGTACATCACATGAATGCCTTTTGGGGGACCCAGGTTCTACATCAGTCCTATCCCCCTTCTTCAGTCAACACAGGACATTTTTAGAACTGATATATTTATGATTCAGGACAGCAGGTGTTTGTTTTATAAACAGCCATTCAAATCATAAAGCAACAAATCTGAACTAGAAGATGCAAACACCACAGCAGAAATTACTGTGATAAATTAGGCAAATTAAAAACCATTAAATGATTGCAACACTGAATGCAAACATGAGATCTGTTATCTTACATCTAACTGAAGGAAATATATCCCTCAGCAAGTCTTCAGTGCCAAGCATTCACACATATAATAACTGGGTCAGAGTTCCCCCCTACAGCCGTAGTGACTTGTAAGGAAAACTGGTAAGAACACATACTGATTCAGCCTGATAAGAGAGTACTTTGAAAAGGTTCTTCTCCACATCAAGTTTGTGTTCATGAATGTCTGCTTCACCATTACTCCCCTTAAGTAACTTTGCATACAGCTTTTCTATACTCTGGAAAACAAAATTGAGGCATCACCGATTGAATATACAAATAGGTGTGCTTGTAAGAAATTAAAACTGAAAAAGAACTTACACTCATGGCAATCTCTAGAAATCCATCAGCAAGATTGGCTTTTCCAATATCTATCCAGCCTTTTCCAGTTTTCATAGACATCTGAAGAGAAAATGATATGTGCATTGCAAAGCTACTTTCAAGAAAGGCAGTGCTAAATCCCATCTCATTGATGCACACATCTAGCACAGCAGATGAGCATTAGGAGCTTTTCTTCAATTTTTGACAAGTGTCTTTCATGTCTGAATGAAGTCCTTGTAACTTAGATGCTGACTAAGACTTAGGTGCACTATTGTAAAACAATGAAATAAAATAAGCTACTCAAATAGCATTTTACCATATGACAAAGATGTGATGCTAACTATGCCATCCAGAAATTCATAACAGCACTGGCTGTAATAATCCAGGTGCCCCTTCAGTGTGTAGATTACCCAGAAATACAGGCATATTTAATTCTGTTTCCAAAGCAACTGTAATAGGATTTGCAGATTTTCTTTGTTGATCAACTGTACATCATCGCATACCCACCATTAACCTTACCAAAATCTGTCTTCGAATAGTTCCCTCTGAAGGATCATTGCCTTCACAAAGGCACACCAGTCTGCATGCAACAAACCGTACTGCAAGAAAACAGCAGACATAAGTTCCCTTCTCTCCCTTTTTATTTTCCTTTAGAAAGTCAGGCCTTGCCATATCTAAAACAGTGCTTGACGTTTTAAATAACAAAACAGAAAAATCTGAAAGCTTCAGAAATCAAAGCAGTTTGAATTTTAACCAAGCTGCTTAAAACTGCTTTTTAGGGTGTAAGAAAAAAATATTCTCATCAAAATACCTATTATACACTTTAGAAAGAATTTAAGTTAAATACATAGTACTCAAAGACTTAATTACATTGCAAGTGCTTACAGTAACATGTCTTGAGAGCCTCAAAATCGCTTTCGGAAAAAAAGATTAATAAAGATGAATAATCTTCACAGTTTCAAAGTAAAAAGCAAAAATATTTTCAGGTCTTACTCAGACACCATGGAAAAGACACTACATAATGTAGTTAAAGTAACCTCTCCCTGGCCCTTCAACTGTGATAAGATCTGAGAACATTATGATCTACAATTACTACTTATTTTGTGTCTATTTAGCCTTTTCCCTTTACCCAATGTAATTGATATTATGCAGATTACACATAATTTCAACTACAATCTCTCAAGACAAAAATGTAATCCGGATACTGCAGCAACACATAAAGAACAGGTCAACAAAAAAGAACCAAAGTTCACTTAAGCTTTTCCCCAGCCCCTGTCCCAGCTCCAAGCAAACCCACAAGCTAAATAAGGGAAGAAACAAGATGATTTAGAGCTCTTCAGTATGTAAACACTGAAGAGATAATTACATTAAAGAAACATTTTCACTTGATATAAATTAAGTGACCAATAGTCACTATTGTATAACTATGCCCATAGATATTTAGATTAAAATGATAGCATTAGAAGTTACATCTGTCTTTGATCACATCACCTCTTTGCTCTGGCATGGAAAAAGCAAGTGACAAGAATGCACTACATCTGTGTCACAAGATCCAGCACAGTCCTTCCTAAGCTGTTTATACAAGCTCTGCTGTGTTATTTTCCTCCGTCTACACCTTATGTGATCCAGCAGACTTTTTCCTTTCTATGCTACAGCAGACAAAGCACATTTGAAAAGTACAGAACGCACACATACATTTAGCTCTTTGCTCATCACTGACAACAGAACCCATGTGTTTGGTCACAGTCCAGTTCCACAGTTCTACTGCATCTTCTTCAACCTGAGTAGGAGAATCCCATTAGACTTACTTTTTTAATGGATTTGGATCACATTGAAATTTACCATTAGAAAATCAACTGTCCTTCATGCGTATCACAGAATTGGCCTGCCCACACATCTGTGCAACTTCATTTTACATTGGCATCAAAGGTGTGAGTTTTCCATGATACGGTTACATGATCCCCCAGGGAGACCCAGGATAACGACCTGGAAACAGGAACACATAGTATTTCTTCAGCTAAAACTATGCATCATTTTTATAGACCTACCTTTTCAAAAGAATTATAAGCAGCAGGCAGAAGTACACACTCTTGTCAAACAATACATTTCCTAAGTATTCAATCTTATAAAAGACTATTTCACATCTTCCAAAAACATAAGAACTCTTCCAAGATGAGGCAAACATTCCTAGACACAAAATGTGTAAAATAGCACATCCCCATGTCCAACATCCTCTAGCAGCTTTCAGAATGGATTTTATCCATTCTGCATGGATGTTGAAAAAATTGAATGGACTCAAAAAGAGGTGTACAAATTCTATCAGGTTTGGAAACAGACATATAGCAAGGCTTCACCTCTTTTGCCTATCAAAAACAAAATTATTTTACAATGTCTTAAATATTAAAATATAAAAATTATAAAATTATTCAAGATACCTACATTGGGAAACTTCCAGTATTAGAAAACAAATAATAAGTGTTACTATAGGTGCTATTAAAAAAGTTTATGCAGTCCTACATAAAAGCTACTTTAGCAACCCATCTTGAAAGGTGGTACTTTTCATCACTTGAAAAGTTCATTTCCATGGCAGAACTTGCCTACAAATATGCTCTTGCCTAACTAGAAGACATTTTATGGGCCCTTTTATTGAAAATGGGAGAATTACAAATTGATTTCTTCTTTCTTTAGAAATAATTTAGCCCAACTTATCCCAAAGGATACTGGTCTTAGGAGCCTCTACTTCTCTAAAGATTGCACTAAGCATACTTTCTGTTGTGACACTTGTTAAGCTCCTTGTCACAAATTCAGGACTTGCAAAATCAGTCTTCCATAGATTATGAGTTAAATCGCTCTTTAAAATATAAATTTGGGGGAATAGGTCAGACAATATCTCAGCTGTTGTTTTTATTCCCAATTCATATAGTGCTATTCAGACAACTTCTTGAAAAAGGTCTTTTAAGCACTTACTAAGTACTCCTCTAGAAGAAATACACTGAAATATAAAAATTACAAGCATTATAAACAATTCACTTTTATAAACACAGTATGTTAGAGGTTCGAAGGGACGACAAAAGATCATCTAGTCCAAACCCCCTGCCAGAGTATGATCACCTATACAGGTCACATAGAAACGTTTCTCCAGAGAAGGGGACTCTCTGAGCATCCAGTTCCAGTGCTCTGTCACTCTCACCATAAAAAAGCTTTATTTTGTTTACATGGAACCTCCTGCACTCCAGTTTGCACTCATTGCTCATTGTTCTGTCATTGGACACCACTGTGCAAGCCTGGCACCATCCTCCCGGCACTCACCCTTTCCATATGTACCAATATTAATGAAGCCACTCCTCAGTATCCTCCAAGCTAGAGATCCAGCTCCCTCAGTTTATAAAGCATTTATGATTTTACACAATTCATACTTCCCACTCTGACATCATGTACTGGATTTCCAGGCACTTGAAACATTATCGGTATCCACATGCAGGACAAGACCTCTCCTCTGATCCAGTACCAAACTCTCAATGCATTAGCACTCCATCCTTGCATTTTTACTCAAAATCAACCTAGATACTGCCAGAAAGCTGAATAAAAACCTCAATATCAGTAAGATACCTGGAACTTTTCTCATCACGAGGCACTTTAGCGTTTAGAATAATTTTTAATTGAGTTTTAAAATGTAATTACCCACTTTATTTGAACTTTGGTTCTATTGGGTTAAAAAACAACAAATATATCTTTGTTTAACATCGAGCACCACCACAAACGCTGGAAAACCAGCGCACGGGGCCCACAGAGCTGCAAGAACCGCAGCCACCGACCTGGGCGAGCGCTGCCATATGCGAAGCGCCTGACGCCCCTGCCTCTTCGGACAGGCTGAGGAAAGAAGGGCCGGGCGTCCGGGACTCGGCCTCAGCCCATGTCCCGCCCTCCCTGGACAGGCTCCCTGCCGCCTGGAAGAGCTCCTCGGTGAGGGCGGCGATGCGGGCTGGAGCCTCCTCCTTCAGCAGCTCCCGCACCAGCGCTGTAAGACATGAGGAGACAGCTGCGTGAGACACAGCCAAAGCGGCGGCTACTCCACGCCAACCAGGCTGGGCCCTCGCCCCTGGGTACCGGCCGCCACTGCCAGCCCCGCTCCCGCCATGGCCAGCGCCTTCCCCTTCACCACCGTGCAGTGACGCGGCCGCGCACGCGCGCCGCCGCACAGCACGACGGGACACAGCCCTACTAGACTCCATTGGCTGCTAGGCGCTACTGCCCCGCCTCTCCGCCCCGAGCGACAGTTGCCAGGGCCAATCGGACGGCGAAGACGAGGGGCCGGTCGATCTGGCGGACGCGGCGGCAGTTCTGGGAGGATTCCGGCACCGGGGCCCGGCAGGGCGCGATGTCGGGGCTGCTGCACACTACGCTGAGCGGCCTCAACAGCGACTCCTACTGCGAGATCAGCCAGTACCGCGACCAGCACTTCCGGGTGCGCTCGGCCGCGGGGTCTGCGGCGGGGGGGAGACTGCAGGGCCTGCGGTGGGGGGAGGAAGTGGGGGCGGCAAGGGCCAGGCCGTGCGAGGTGCCGGCACCGTGTCACTGTGTCGGCAGAAGGGGAGCGAGGCGGCTGGCGTGCTTACCCCATCCCTGTTTCCCTCTGCCCTCAGGGTAGCAGGCAGCTGCAAGAGAAATCTTTGAAAATCTCTTCTACACTGTATGTTGGCAACTTGTCCTTCTACACCACCGAGGAGCAGATCCAGGAGCTCTTCTCCAAGTGCGGAGACGTCAAGAGGATTGTCATGGGGCTGGACAAGATCAAGAAAACCCCTTGCGGTTTCTGCTTTGTCGAGTATCCTTTCCGGTGCCCTGCTGCTGTCAGTCCTTGTGTGTTTGCCTCCTTTACTTCACCTCTGCACAGCCGTTAGCTGTACTGCTGTGGAAAACCTGAAAACCAGTAATGGTCAAGTGTTTTCTACCAGGCACCTTCCTTGCAATCTGGCTGTTTCTTGACCACCGCCTTGTTGACAGACTGTACAGCTGTGCCATAGGTGAAAATTGCTACTACTGCCCTACTTCCCGGAGGTGGCAGAAAGCTCCTATAGTTTGTTAATTACTTTAGGGCCATAATGGGGACTATTATTGTCAGTCTGAGCTCTTGCATGGCTAGAGCAGTTGTTCAGTTTCTCACTCTAACTTTACACCTCAGTAAAGTAGCAGAATAAGCCATGGCAGAGTACTTACTTGCACAAGTTGTGAGCTGTCTTTGCAAAACACTCCTATGAGGCCTGCCCCTCTTGCTCAAATGCAGTCTCCTTTCACATAGTATACAGGTGTCTTGCCCTTAGCATGGCTTTAACATGTTTATTTTATCTACTTGTGAAATAAGTGGTCCAAAGCTACTTCTTGGATGTACAGACATTAACACTGAAGTTCAGAAATCTTTCTGAGTGGGAGCTGTTTTTAGCTTGGATTTATATGAACACAGGTTTTAATTTCATAAAGATGAGTAGGAAGAGGCTGGAAGGCAGGGGTTTTCTGCTTCTCAAATACAATAGTTCTTTTATATTTTCCTTGTAACAAATAATGTAACATGCTTACTTCTCCTTATAGTGTGCTTTAGATATTATACAAGGGCAGATGCTGAACACGCAATGCGATTTATCAATGGTACACGACTAGATGACCGCATCATTCGAACTGACTGGGATGCAGGGTTTAAGGAGGGGCGACAGTATGGAAGAGGAAAGACTGGAGGACAGGTAAAGACAATATCAGATTATACCTTGAATTTGATCCCCCTAAGTCTGTGCATTGCTTTGGTAGTTTTGTCTCATGCAGAGCAATGTGTAGACTGTCAAGACATGACAATGAGCTTTAGCAACTGCCAGGTTGTTTTTTTAACTGATGCCTGGTGTTGAAAGCTGAAAGTAGAACTTAAGGCCATTTATCTCTAGGACTCCAGTTTTTCTGCAATGCAAACTGAATGTTCCCTAATGCAATCTTAAATCTCTTAAAACAATGCAGAGTTTAAATGGAGTTGGACAGCATAGCTCCTAGGCCAACTTCATAATGCAGCAGTTTTCCCAAGTGTGAAGATGAGGTTCCTTTGCAGAGGGGAGAAGATTTTCTGATGGCCAAGCTTGGCAATTTAGAGTACAAAGGAAAATTTGCTTCTGTTTAAAAAGGCCTCACCCATCAATTATATCTCATTTGTAGTTTTCACCACCATTACCACCTTTTAGGTGGATTATTTGAAGAGATTTCAAATGAGCCAAAGTGTTTTCTACCTGAATTTCCATTCCATACCAATTGAGCAAGGAGAGGGATGATGATTCTGAAGTCTAGCAGGGGACAGGCAGTGCAAGACATTAATATCTGTGTTACTGCTGTGCTTCAGGTGCGAGATGAGTACCGGACAGACTACGATGTTGGAAGAGGTGGCTTTGGCAAGATCATTCAGATGCAGAAGGCAAATCATCAACCAGCAATCTATTAATTGCCTCATGGGTCCTAGCTTTTAGAAGGCTCTGTAATGACAGCCCTGTTCTTGCATTTTGATTGGGATAGGAGTGAAATAAAAGTTACAGCAAAAGGTTACCCTCCTTAGACTGTGGATACACATATATTCATTCCCCCTTCCTTCTGGGCTAGAAAGGGTGTACTGTGCTGATACAGGGCAACAAGGGGCACAAAAAAGATGGACAGCTCTGTGGGATTCTGGGCAAAAGAAATTTAGCACGTCACACACACACCTATTACATACTCTTCACATTGGAGCTAAGCAGATGACTTCATCCAAGCTGCAGCCATGATTGCTCTCAAATGGAACGTCTTAAATGCTTATTACCATCAGAGCCTGGGCATCTTACAGGGATGCACAAGAGATTCAGTTTTCTAATTTAGAAGCTCATCTGCTTACAATGCAGTATTGCTATTTGGCTGAGAGAATGGAGTAACATCTGTCTTACTATCCACATGGAGGTACGTGTCTGTACATCTTGAGTTGGTCAGGGCCTGCCTACAGAGCTTTTCTCTTTATGATGCCCCAGTGGTGTCTAACCTTTCAGATGTTCAATGTGTGGTGTGATTTTGTTAAAAGCTTCCTTTAATTTTTTTAATAAACAGTTTAATTTTTTGCAATAAACAGTGTTGGGTCTGGCTGAGATTGAGTTAGTTTTCCTCATAGTGGTCCCCATAGTCCTGTGCTTTGGTAGCTAGAAGTGGTTTGGTTGCTGCTGAACGGTCCTCCCTAGCTCAAGGCTGTCTCTCCAGTGTTTCCTACTCTCACCTGGTAGACTGGGGTGTCAAAGATTTTGGGAGGAGACAGAGCCAGGGCAGCTGACCCAAACTGGCCAAAGGGATATCCTATGCATGCCATATGACATCTGCACAGCAATAAAAAATAAGAGAGAGGGGAGAGAGATGCACATACAAAAACTGTTTTTCGAAGTAACTGCTATACCTAGGAAAGCCCTGCTTCCCAGGAAGTGGAGAAATAGAGCTAAGTAGAGAATGTATCTTTTGTTTTCCTTTGCTTCTGCATGTGACCTTTGCTTTTGGCTTATTAAACTGCCTTTACCTTGACCCTACGAGTTCTTGACCTTACTTTCTCCCACTCTGTCCTACAGGGGAAGGATAGAGTGGCTTAGTGGGCACCTGGCATCCATGCAAGGTCAACCCATCACAGTTGTATTGGGTGCCCGTGGGGTGCAAGACAACAGCAGTTTTGTGTTAAACATGCTACAGCTATAGTAGTTGTTAGGAAGTTTTTGTGCAGGGCATGGAGTTTGTTTGATGTGCTGCTCATCTCTTTGTTTTGCTAAGCTTGAGAACGTGTTATTAAAACTAGTGACAATGTGCTTTCCCCTGGCATTGAGGGCCTTGCTGTGCTGGGGGAACTATCATGGAGAGGATATGGCAATACATCTCACTCTTCCTACGTGGGATTGATGTGTGTGATTTCATTATGAAGCCCCCAGAAGTCCTTCTTCACCCTTACATGAACTGTAAGCTACTAATATTTAACACTGTCGGCATATTACGCAGTTTATGGAATCTGGTGTCATCCGAGTGTAAGAGAAGACAAGTTTTTGAATCAGGCACTACTGAAATACGGCCTGAGGCAGCTGGTCCTTGGATGACAGGGGGTGTTGAATGCTTGGGGCAGGTGTCTAGGGTGGTTATCACCTCCCATAGCCCGGGACTTAACCCCTGAACAGGCAAGCAACCCTGGCAAACTGACACACCACCTGACAGAAGGGTGCCTTGAGCACCCCAATGAAGACCAGCCTGCTTCTAGGACTGTACTGGGTCTTGACGTTTGCCTGCCAAGCCACAGTTCAGTACTATCAAGAGAACTGGGGTTAAAGACAGGGACTGAAACCAGCTCTGAGAAGATCTTGATGAGACTACAAGCCACATCGGAGGCATGATGTTAGAGAGAGGGATGCAAACAATTTCTGTAGCAATTGTCCCAGTAGTGAAAAACAAACAGTGGACAAGGTCAGCACATCCATGTCATCAGTTAGTAAAGGAGGAGGAAGAGTTTGATCTAGAAGATTTCTTCAGCAAAGAAACTGGAGGAAGGAGTTTGGCAATATTTAATGCATAATGTCAGAAGAAAGTTGCAGCTGCTCTGAGTAAGTCATGCCCTTACGTTTCATGTCAGCCGGTTCTAGAAGTTTCCCCATCCTGCCGCCTGTTCCACAACTGGACAAATCTATAAAGGAATGAAAAAAAGGCCCAGTGTGCACTTCAGAAGAACCATGAGCTCCCTTCCCTGTGTTTATGACGAGCTTTCTTCCCATTTTAAAAAAAGCAAGGGTGACAAAATTTTAAGCTTTTCTTACAGTCCAAACAAGGGACCAGATGATACAAAAACCCCTTCTGATCTGTGCCTAGGAATTGTTCACTTAGGGCAGATAATTCCTCTGAACAAGTTAAATTCTGTCTCTAAATTATGTTAGGCAAATAACAGCAGCTGCTCCCTGCCCAGTAATGTGTAATGACAAGTTTTCAGGCATTATCTCATCCAAGATAATAGAAAATGTTGCACACCCATCTGCAGACCAGGCATACAACCGAAATTAGTTTAGCACATTACATTGCGCTTAATAGTTGAGCAGGTGGGGGTGTTACATGTAGTTTGTTGAAATGTCTCATACCTGTTTGTTTTGCAAGTCAGTTGCAAAACAGTGACAATTGTCACAGGCATCAAAGGAAGGTGCATGTTTAGTCTTCAGCAATCTGCAATAATAACACTGAGGAGCCTGTGAGTATGCCCCTGAAATGGAGTGAAAAGGAGCAGGACATTGACTTAAAAAAGTGAAAAATACAAACAGCCATCTGTCCAGACTAGCAAAGCCTCATAAACATGAGGTCCCTCACCCAGAACATGAATTAAAGTGAATACTTGACTGGGCAAACAGCAAGGAAATGGGAAAACATCAGGAAAATGGGGAGAGGCATCAGCCATTAAACTCTAGGATTAGCAAATAAATCTCTTGTGTATGAGGTAGGGAAACACAGGACAACATTTCAGTTGCTCCAGGAGGAGCCTGGTGTGGCCTGTTGGACACCTCAGCCCTACGTGTGTGACAGAACATAAAGACATACATTCAACCAGGTGCCTGGACTAGTTTAGGTCTGCAGAAGGCATTTTGCAAGATACTGTGATTTCAGTGCTATGCAGATTTCACTGGCCCACTCGCATCAGTCCTGAGGAAGAGTGACTCCTTCAGCAGCCCCAAAACAGGGCAGCAATCTATGCACCATTCACCCTTCAATATAACCTTTGCAAGGAGATTTGTGCTGACTTTTCTTGAAATGCCTAGATTTGCCTAAAAGAATCCACCTCAAATAGAGGTAAGGAGCTGAGTAAATGACAGGATCTCTTCTGCAGCAATCCCAGGCAGAACCAAAGAGATACGAGAAAGTTTAGAAGTCAGTAGGTGCTCCCAGCTGATTGCCTATGCTGCAACATGTAGGAACCCATGTGGCACCCTGCTGAAGAGTCAGAAGAGCTGTTCTTTACAAGAGCACTCTCAAGCACAGTTGGCTTCAGGGTCCTGAAGCAAACCAGGCATACAGTGAAAGGACTGATGGTCCTCCTACCCTGGCCAGGGCACACTATGTGCCTAGAAGACTCAGACTCCAGGCCTGCCTTTCAAACACCTTTCACTGGCAGGTTCTATTAGAAGAGCACTGAGGCAGTGCCAAGCCATGCAGTGCCCCCAAGAAACGGAGAGACCTGATGAGATCCAAGAGAAACCAGGTACAGCCTAGCAGCAAGCACGTGGCTGCCTCTCTAAGTTATTAGCAGTTAACATGCTGGAAGCAGACACCTCTCCCTGCCTAACAGCCAAGCTGTTTCTCTAAAGAATCCTGGTTCATGGCAGCGCCAACCAAAGTAGTTTAAACCATCCTTCAGGCTTCATGGAGAATTCAGAGTTTGCACTCCAAGTGAATTTCTGATGGATGCCTTCTGATCTGTAGAGAGCTTCTTCCTCCATGATAGAGAATATAATCATGTGGAGCAGTTTTGAAAGGAAAAACTGCTTGTCCTCAGGCTTATCAGCTGTGCTCTCAAGAACACCACACTCCCCATCTGCACTGGGGAGAAGAGGAGGCAGCCTGTAGTTCTCATTCAGTGTGATGTCTTTTAGCTTTTCCTTTCATCCAGTAACAAATCTGAGCATATCAGATGTGTCAGGCAAACGGCAATATTATAGTCATCATGTTTCCCTGACACTTTCAGTGGTGCCCTGATCAACCTGCTCTTCCATTTGTGTCATATGAGGACCTACACTGCCATACACCCCAGAGCCAGATGCACCAGGCCTACTATCACAGATCACAGTGCTGGTAGATTAGATGAACCATCTCATCCACCACCCTAGAGAAGCATTAGAGCAACTCACCCAGTCAGTCAATGTCAAACTGAGAAATTAACCCTCTTCCCAGCCAGCTCCTGTGCTACTGGAGCTGCCATCAGCTTGCTGTGTGGTGCCAGGGTAGCTGCTTACAATGCATACACCAACTCTGCTGTCTCTGTGTAACTCACATACAGCCTCACTTCCTCTGTGGTGAGGGTGCCAGTGCCATCAGGATACCCTGTCTTGGAAGTCCTGAGGGACCAGGGCAGCCTCCTACATCGGCATGGCTGCAGCATGTTGTCAGCTCCAGGATAGCTTGTGACAAGACTTGCCCCTTGGCTGACCAGTATGTGGAACAGAGAAAAAGAACATAAATGAGGTCACCAGCACCACGAAGCAAAGAGAGCAAGAGAAGAGAAACCACCTGGCAACAAGTCATCATGCCAGACTTACAAAAGCACAGCATGATTAGCAAGCTAGCCACCTGCTATGGCTCTGGACTGGCAGGATTATAAGATCAATGCAGCCTAGTACCAGCTACTAGGTCATACATGCTTAAGCTGTAACCACAGAAATCAGAAGGTTTGGAACCTGCCTGGAGTTGGGTGAGTAAGGAGTAATAGGAATCTCACTCAGCACTGGTTTTGATCTCCTGGAGCATTTTTGGACTGTGAGGGCCTGTGATTGCCTGCAGCACAACCTGCTGCTGCTGCAGAAATATCAAGAGCTGATGAGTTTGCTCTATCACGCCAGTAATCTGCTTGCCCTCAGGTGGATTCCCTGGATTCCAGGGGTTAAGCCCAGATGATTGATGTACCAGCTCCTCTCCACCTTCAGGAAGGAAGATGTGACAATATCGGCTCACTAGTCCTACAGAGAAGACAACTCATTTAACATCTCGGATTGAAATATTTGGTGCAGGCCTACTTTAACTCCCAAAAAGATCATTGTACCCAAAGTAAAATTTAATCTGCTGCTACATTTCCATGTGCCATGGCCACCCTTGTTCTGGTGGGGGAGCAGTGCAGGTTCTGCAGTGCCAGCTCTCCCTCCAGCAGTTCAGTGGCACAAACACCTGTCTCTATCCTGCCTGAGCCTCTGGGCTCACAGGGGCTCCCCATTCCCCCACACAACACCTGGCAATTCCGGCTATAAAAGCATCAGGAGCCAGGCAGGCTGAGAGCCACCAGTACTTTGCACACCCTTGCACCCCAACCCACTGGTGCTACACCCCCAGTAAGGCCCACAGCCATGTTGCTGTCAGCTGGTGGCCACAGCCAGGCAGTCTTTTCTCACTGTCTGCCCCTCAGCATGGCCTGGGCCAAATGCATTCAAAGCAAACAGCCCTCCAGTTTGTCTTTAAAACCAGGGGCGACAGCACAGGGAGACCGCAAGCCAAGCACTGGCTGTAGCTTCCCTCTCAGCAGCAAAGCCAGGCGCTGCTTGTATGTTTTCTCAAACCAGAAAACAGCCCCTTCCAGACTGGCATGGCAGGGGAAAGCACACACTGCAGCCTCCATACCTGCAGCCTTCATCCAGAAACATGCTTCATTCCCAGTTCCTTTCTACACTATGTAGCCCAAAGTTGTCATGAGAGCTTTTTAGCAGGCTACATGCACACTGGCACAGCAGCAGTAGGAGCAGGCAGAGACTGCTCCCTGGTACTGACAAAGTGCTGGGGCTGCAGCTGGGTGTTATTTACCCACCAACTGATGTGCCAAGATGCACCAGAGGGGCCCAGGGAAGGCAAAGGCACTGCCCAGCAGCACAATGAGGCACAGGCATGACCAGGAGATGGAGAGCTAGAAGCAACTGCAAGGAGCCAGTGCCAGAAGTCAGATGTATCTAAGGGCTGGAGCCTGAAGCTCTGGCAGGGCATCCCAGCCTGGGCCAGCAGGCAGGCAGTGTCCAGTGCAAGGCCAGAGCAGGTGCCATAACCCCTTTTACTCCAGGCACAGCCCTAAGGCAGGGCTCCCAGATTCAACCCAGGGGCCAAGCAGAGATGATGGTATAGGGCCCTTGTCACTGACCATGCAATGACCCTGTTCCACTGCCAGTAAAGAAGGAAAGATGCCAAAAACATACAAGATCCATCCGCCCTAAATTAGTTTATTTTGCTAAATAACCTGACAGGGCTGATTTAGAGCAGACCAGGCTCTGGGAAATCATCATGTTCTCGCATTGATGCAGCCAAGCTCCTGGCCACAATTCTGCAGGCTATTCATTGGCAGAGCCTCCAGGAGACCTTTTCAACAAGATCCTTACTGCAGCTGTTGCTCTGGGAACTGGTGACAGATTCCCACACAGCACAGGGACTGCAAGACTAGGCCATGGCAGGCTGAATTGAATAGCAGAGCAGAATGGAATGAGCCTGGAGCACTACTCCATGTTTCCTGGCTCACTGTCCCAGGAGGCAGTGCAAGGGCTGGTGGCTCCAGCTGACAGGTTGGCTGTTGCTGAGCTCTGCTCTGCACTGGCACCAGACTGACACCTGGCCCAGTAGCACATGGGGTCATGCCTGGGGGTCCATTAACATAAGATGCAGCAGGACCAACAGAGCAAATAGCTTAAAAAACATGTAGTTTAATAGGTATAAAAGTTGACATTAAAACACCAATTATACAAAGGCATATTAGGTTGGGCAAAGGTAGAGCTACACTGTGGACATCTTCACAGACATCCGAGCTAGATGCTCACACTAAGCAGCACAGGGCTAAGCACCAGATGCAGATCTCAGGTGCAGAGGGCTTGGTACAGCTGAGCCATGTGCCGCTGCATCGGACTGCTTGCTGTAACAGAATGAGCTGCCCCAAGCCTTGTCACATAGCACCAGCCATGACTGCCATGGACATGCTTGGCACATGGAAAACACGGAGAGGTGGCAACCACACCCACATGGACAGACAGAACAAAAACAGCTGCACCATCACATGGGGCCTCCCTTGCACAGGGAAAGCAGCATTTCTGACAGCAGCTTACAAGGTGGGAAGGCTATGCCAGCATCACTGTCTCTTGGCAGGATTGGAGGGATGGCAGAAGCAAGCCCTGGGCTGTCAGTGATCCCACCTGGCCCACAGACTTGTCTCCATGACCTCTGCTCTTCAAGGGGAAAGGATAGCACAAATTCCAGTGTTGTAATCATTACTCTGGACTTGGTTCCCACAGGAGAAGGAACGGATGTACTGTGTGGATCACCATCTTCTTTCCAAGTGGGAATACAAGCAGAGGTCCATGGAGTGTTGTTGCTCACACCCTTAGACTGCAGCAGTCACAGGGTTGAGGTCCCGTCCAGGGTGGTGCAGAGGCTTTCCTACAGTGGCAGAGGGTTCCTCCACATTCTTCCCTTCCACGCTGTTCCGAATTCCGTAGCAAAAGTAAATCATAAAACCTGCGGAACAGTTTCTGCAATGAAACATGCAGCAGCATACTGCCAGGCTAACAGCCCCCCAGGGGAGACCCTGCAAGAACAGTGCTCCCCTCCACAGAACACTTCAACCTACCCACAACCATCCAGATGGCAAACCGCACCCACGTGTCAGGACTTAGCTGTACCATCAACAGGATGTTAACAAAGATGCTGAAGATTGGCAGGAGTGGGAGGAAAGGTACCTAATGAGGGACAAGAGGTGTCATGTCATTTGTGCCTTGGGGGACCCATCCAGGCTCAGTGATGCTCCTGGACACAGAGATCTCACCCCTGTCACAGCCCAGACAACACTGCCAAGCTGGGGACTGCACCTTGAGGAACCATGTCTCAGAGCCCTGGGCTTTCCTGGTGGTGACTGCCTAGCAGAAAGCTCCAACAAATGCCACCAAGGGTCTGCAGAGGTGTAGACACTAAGTTGCTGGGGTCCGCACTCACTTTGAAGTTCAATCGTGTGTTGCTTTGTGGCTGCCTCCAAATGATGATGGTGGGAATGAGCAGAGCCAAGACAAGCAGCATCAGGGCTGTGATCCAGCCCACGCTGGCGTTCTTCAGTGCAGTCACCTTGAGGGTAAGGACCACGCAGATGACTGTGATCAGTGTGGCTGCAAGAGAGGGAGCAGTTGGGTGGCTGTATGGCATGTGGTCCCTGAGACTCCAAGCCTCACCAACTGCTGAGGCATCCACTCCTCTCAGTCAAGTATGAGTCCAACATTTAATGTCTCCAACAGCCACCCCAAAGCCTCAGGAAAACACTTTGATGGGTCAACTTGTCAGCCCAGCAAGCTGAGGAGAGCCTGTGCTTAGCTGAGCGTTAACTCATCTCTGACACTTGACCTGGCTGAGTAATCAAATTTTGGCTCCATATGAAGCCACTGATGGACAGATCGAAACTTGGTGGCCAAGCCCAAGAACTTCTGAGGAGCTGGGCACCACTAGCCCTCCCATGCTCGGTGGCCAGACTGGCCCAGGCTCAACAACGGGAGCTCTCATGACCACCCACACATGCCTGGCTTAGTGCCTACCATCCCACATCAGTCCCTGTTTACTCCAAATACCAGCCATCCCTTGTGCTTGGCAATCTGCTCAGGGAAAAGTGGGGCCAGCACACGCTGGTGTTGCCAACAGCAGCCTGTGTTGCCCTGCCTCTGTCCTCTTCCCAGCATGCCCACTATCTCTTCCTAGTTCTGTGAGGACATGCCAAAATGCTCCAGCCTCTGGCAAGAGAGGCACCACTCACTCACCAATGACCGAGACACAGATGTAGACAATGCGCCCAGAGAGCAGAGTGGGACTGTCTGCAGCAGGATTGAAAAGTGTCACCAGGGACAGCATCTCTTTCTGCGGGCCACTGGGAGGAGTGACAGCTGGATTCATGATAACGCTTTCCTCCTCGTTGATGTTCAGCTCCAGCATTTCCACTGCCTTTGGAGAGTTCAGCTGCCCAGACTGATACCTGAACAGATGGGTTAGGCTGCAGTGGAGTCCAAGGAAATTCCAAGCACAAGGGCACAGTGGGCAGCACCCTCATAGCCCTCTTACTCCTTCAGCCCCACATGCTGCTGCAGCAGTAGCTCTGCAATGGCCACCCCACAGATATGCCCAGAGATACTGTGCAGGCTCTTGTGAGCAGACTCCATCCTGGTGGCTTATTGCTTCCCCAAGCCATGACCTCTTGTGATAAAGCTGTGGCCACAAGCTCTGGGCTCGACACGAAGCCCTACCCTAGGTATCACCATGTGAGAAGAGGCACCTACCGGAGGATGAGTACACACACTGCCACCAGTGAGTAGGCCAGCAGTGTGCCAATCGACATGAGGTCCACCAGGTCCTTCAGGTCAAGTAGGAAGGCCAAGACCGCTGCAATGAAAACACGCAGCATGAGCATAGCTCCTGATCACCACTGGGCTGAGAGCAAAGCAGCAGCCAGAAGCCTTACCCGCAAGGACCCCCGAGGTGATGGTGGCTGACAGAGGGGTCTTTGTGCGGCTATTGATGTTGGAGAGGAACTTGAAGAGCAGACCATCCTCTGCCATGGCATAAATCACACGGGGCATTGGGAACATGGAGCCCAGCAAGCTGTGGTGGGGAGAGATGGCTCAGGGCCTGCTGGGCAAGATGTCCACACCCATCACCTATATGGGAATGGGACCAGCCCTGTTCTGGAAGCAGGACAGCAGCTGGATAGGGCAAACCCCCAGCCCAGCCAGGATGCATGCTGCTGGTCCCCATGCCATGCCAGGCAGTGCCAAGACAGAGCCACCCCTACCTGGTAGAAAGGGCACAGAGCGAGCCAACAGCAACAGCATAGCGGGCAGGCTCCCAGCCTACTGCCTTGAAAGCCTCAGGCAGGGGGCTCTCCTTGTTCAGGAGGAAATAGGGCACCATGAGAGTTAGGGCCGCAGAGACTCCAAAATAAGCCACAAAGCAGATGAGGAGGGACACAATTATGCCAATGGGAATCGAGCGCTGTGGGTTCCTGGCTTCCTCCCCTGTGCAGAGACAAGAGGCAGAATTAGTCCCTGCCCTGCAGTACAATGTGTGACAGCTGGCCCTGGGAGACAAGGTGCAGCAGACCTTCCACAGCAGTGTGGAGCTGGGCAGCATCAGGCAGGGGTCTTTTGGAGAGGTGAGATCTCCAGTCATGGTGCTGCACTGGCAAAGGCTGTGGCATGAGTACAAGCATGTGGCTGCATCCTTGACTTTCAGATACGCGGCTGCCAAGCAGTGGGGCTTGCAGCCCCCTGCCATGCCAGCCTTCTGCCCTCACTGGCAGCTCCCACTCCCACAGAGCCTGCTCAGTGCAGATCTTCAGACCACATGGGCACAGTGAAGCAGCCACCATGTCCTCTGCCTGCCTGGGCCTTTGTGAAGGCGAGCTCTGCTGCTGCACCACAGCAGCTGGTGGAGGAGGGAAAGAGGCATCTGCTGGCCAGCTCCCGGGGGCAGGGAGGCACAGGCACAGAGGTCAGGCAGAACAGCCTGTACCAGCCACCCACTAAGTAGATTCCTGGGAGAATGAGAGGAAATTAAGAGGACTCCTGTACTCCAGAGAGCAGTGATTCTGCATGAACTTAATAAGAAAAGAGTTACTTAAGGCTGGGAAACAACCAGGAAGCACCAGCAATTCTCAGTGCTGTTGCAGCCTCAACTTGTTAGTGGAAAGGCTCCCTGCTGCCCTGGGAGCTGCCTGCAGAGGCAGGGTGCAGACCTGCTCCTGTACAATGTAGGGACCCCCTTCTGGGACAGGGCAGGCTGTGAGCCCTTTTGTGCTGTTGCAGCTGGGGACAGCTGTCATGGGGAATCCTCCCAGGAGCAGTGGGATGGGCTGTTTCCCAGGCCACAGAACATCCTCCCTGGCCGGTCCCAACCAACCACTAGCTGCACTGTAGAAATGCCCATGCTACCCTCACCCAAGGTGGTACCTGTGGTAGCAATGCAGTCAAAGCCCACAAAGGCATAGAAACATGTGGCAGCACCAGTGAGGATCCCTTCCAGCCCAAAGGGGACAAAGCCACCAGTGCCAAAGGCTTTTTTCCTGGAAAGGAGGAAGGAGGGAAGTTACTGTGGGGTGCACAGACAGCAGGGCTAGTGTGAGTCCTGTGCCTGGCATGGTTGCTTTCCTTACAAAGTCTCATTCGTTGGGACCAGGTGTGACAGATTCTTGTAGTCCTGTTCAGAGAGCTGCCAGTTCTTGATGTCTCCTTTCACGAAGCCAGCAATAATGATGAAGCTCAGCACCACCAGGTTCACTGCTGTGAAAATTTTGTTCACAAGGGCAGATTCGCTGACACCAAAGGCCAGCAGCGCTGTGGGGACAGAAGAGGTGAGTGAGGACTTGCCAGGCTCCCATGCCACCACCCATGGTGCTACAGAGCCACTGCTACAACTCACCAGTGAGTAGCGCAATCAGGATCAGAGCGAAGAAGTCTGGGCGCTCAGCCAGTACTCCTGGCAACTGTAATGAGGTCTTGTTCATGAAGAAGGTGGAGATGTGGTTGCCAATGATGTTGTCAAATGCTGCACTCCAAGCTCGAGCCACGCTGGCTGTGCCTAGTCCATGACAAATCTGGGTGTCAGCCCAAGCCCAGGGCAGGGAAAGAGCAGCATCAGCCAGCCCCAACTCCCTGTTGATCCCATTTCACACTCTGCTTCCACAGCATCATACACTACCCCCACAAATCCCCCATACTGCCAGTGCAGTGATGGAAGGAATCCAGGCACATGTGCCAGCACCCTGCCCAGCCGTGTACCTATCACATAGGAGAGGATGAGGTTCCAGCCAGTTGTGAAAGCCCAGATCTCGCCAACAGTGACATAGCTGTACAGGTAAGCAGAGCCAGTCTTCGGGACACGGGCCCCAAATTCTGCATAGCAGAGTCCAGCCAGTACCGATGAGAGAGCAGCCACCAGAAAGCAGAGGACAATGGATGGACCAGCCGTCATCTTGGCCACCTCCCCAGCCAGCACATACACACCAGCACCCAGTGTGCTGCCCACTCCCAGGGCTATGAGGTCCAGCACAGAGAGGCAGCGAGCGAAACGTGTGTCCTCAGAGCTCAGATCCACCACTCGCCGGCGAATCAGCTTCTTCCCAAAGCTGGTCATTTTTCCTCCAAACATCCTGTCCTCTTGTGAGTGGTGCTCAGCTCCTCAAAAGCCCCTACAAGAGAAGGGACTGTAGCAACAAGAAGCCGAGTGTTCTTTACGCAGCAGGACGCACCCTGTGAGGAGCAGAGCCCCACAGGAGCGGTTATGCCTGCTCCTGTCTGACCTGCTGGCATCAATCCCCCACCAAGTTGTTGACTTTCTCCAAGGCACCATGGGGCTGTGCATACCACACCTGTGTAACCCCTGCACCAGGACAACAAGGTAGAGATGAACTCAGTGAGTCCATGATGGGAAAGAGGTTCATTGAACAAGGCCTTTGTGGTCCCCACCATGGGGTCCCTAGGCATGTCCCAAACCTTTCCCACCACCTCCTAGCAGGTCCCCACTGATTTGGCATCCTGGAGATCCCTCCACTCAAACTTGACTGCTGGCACATCCCTCTGGCCTTGCACATGAGCATGTGCAGCAGCGGCAGCAGGGAGACAAAGCATTCCAACAATGTGCACACCCACGTTGCTCATAGCAGTGACCCATCCCCATGACATGGGGACACCGTGAGACAAGCAGCCTGTGGAGCAGACACCACAGTGTGAAAGAAGCCTCAAGGAAAGCAGCTCCCAATGCCCATAGCTGCAGCAGTCACGTTGTGTCCAGCACTGGACCACTTGCCCATCCACACCTTCTCTCCAATGGTTGCTCTGTTCATTAGAAATGCAAATGCTCCAACCAGGTGGCTGGGGCAGCAGCAACACTGTGCTTTATGGATCAGTGTTAAGTTTACAGGAGGATAACCATTTTCTACTGAGGATGATTACCAGGGTTGTGAGGTCAGCTACCAGCTCTACTGCTTCCCCATAACCAGCAAAGCAGCCCATTTCTAAAATACCTCCTCCTGAGGTGGTACATGCAACATTCCATCTCAGCTCAAGGAGATGATGGGCCAGGGTTCAAGAGAGAAAGTGCCCCAGCACTGGCACCCTCTCCAGCCACTGCCTGCATAGCTCTGGTTGCCTTCCACAGAGATGCTCAATTGCTCCAAGTATTTCTGAAACCTGACACAAGCTCTGCAAAATGCATTTTCAGGACTGGTAGCAGAAACGTGCTCAGCCCTTATTACCAGAGCAGCAGAGAGAAACATAGAATGGCCTAGGTTGGAAGGCACTTCAGACATCATCTAGTTACAATCCCCCTCCTATGGACAGGGACACCTCTCACCAAACCAGGTTGCCCAGAGTTCCATCCAACCTAACCTTGAGCACTTCCAGTGAGGGGATATCCACAACATCTCTGAGCAACAGGTTCCAGTGCCTCTGCACCCTCATAATGAGGAATTTCTTCCTAAGACCTAATCTAAATCTACCCTTGTTTACTTTGAAGCCATTTCCCCCTTGTCCTGTCACTAGAGTCCCTCATAAAAAGTCCCTCTCCAGCCTTCCTGTAGGCCCCCTTCAGGTACTGGAAGGTGCCCCCAGAGCCTCCTTTTCTCCAGGCTGAACAACCCAAAATCCCTCAGCCTGTCTTTCACAGGACAGATGCTCCAGCCCTCTGATCATTCTCATGGCCTTCCTCTGCACTTCAACAGTTTCACATCCTTCTTATCTTGGGGACTCCAGTACTGAAGACAGGGTTCCAAGTGAGGTCTCACAAGAGCAAAATAGCAGGGAGAATCATCTGTTGCTTGTCAACCACACGACACAGCTTGGTGTGCTGAGCTTGGTGTGCTCAGCAAACATGCTGAGGGCACTCAACGGCACTGTCAGGCGGCAGAAGCAGGACAGAACCCCCTTCCTATCCTCGTGGGCCCTGCTGCATGGGGGTTCGCCGAGCCCAGGAAGGTTCATGGGAAGCACCAGACCAGGACCCGTCGGGGCTGGCCCCGGGACAGCGGCTCAGTTGGGTCGGCTGGTCCCCAGGCTGCCCACCCCACGGCCGGAGCACTGTCTCACGGAAAGCCCTGGTGGCGCCCGAGGCGCAGAAGGCAGATAATGCATAGACCCACGGCGGGGCATAGGAAAGGAGAAGCAACGTGTTGGACGACAGCTTCTGTCGGCGGCAGCCTCCCGCATCCCACTGCCCATCGCATCCCGCTGCCCACCGCATCCCGCTGCTCACCGCATCCCGCTGCCCACCGCATCCCGCCGCGGCTCGGGACAGGTGCTGGGGCAGTCAGCCCTCGCTCACGACCCTCACCTCAGCCCCAGCAGGGGCATCTCCAGCCCTAGGGAGCTGTCCGTCCTCACGGAGAGCTGCCCCCAGCACGGCGGGACGGTGATGGGACGCCAGAGCATGTCGCGCCCGCTGCCTCCGCTGGCCCCACGTGCGGGCGGCGGCTGATGCAAGCGCGACACCGGTTGCGCCAGGCCCCGTCTGGCCTGGCCCGGTGGCGGCGCCCGTCGTGACTCACCGGCGCTCGGCACAGCTCGCTCCGGTTCCCGTTCGGCTCCGTTCCGCTCGCCCCGAGACTGCCGGCGCTGCCAGCCAGGGGGTTGAAGCGCGGGACCGCCTCCGCCCGCTGGAGCGCCGCCCAGAAGCTGAGCCCACGGGCAACCCCCCACCCCCGCAGATTCGCTCCACCGCCCCAGGGGGAGAGACGGGAGCTTGCTCCGCGGCCGGGACGGGGAAGCATCTCCCCTTCCCGCCCTGCCCGTGCCCGGTTCCCCTCGCCTTGCCACTCCCAGGTCACAACTTGTTTAAAAAATACGAATACAAGGCATAAATGGTATCGGGGGGGGGGTGGGGGGGTGGGTGTGGGTACAGGCCCGACTCCCGGTAGCCCAGGGCAAGGGACCATGTGACTGGTAGCATCAGTCGCTCTGTCCCGGGAACGGCCACGGTGGGAGGCGGAAGGTCCCTGAACCTCAGTGCGCCAGCAGGACAGAGCCTGCCCGGCACTGCCTCGTCGAGCCTGTGGGCAGGGGGAGACCGGCCTCAGCCCGAGGTACGGAGCGGGGTCCTGCTTCGGCCCCCATGTGCTCCACAGGGAGGGAGTCCTGGCTCGCGCTGCTCCCACACTCTGCTCAACTCCGAGAGCAACAGGCAGCTCTACGGCAGGGGAAACAGCGGGCTAGGGGGAACTGCCAGGCAGGCGGGCAGCAGCCGGAAGAGAGGCGTAAGCCAGCACCCTTCTGCCCAGCACCTTTCTCCCCAGCACGCTTCTTTCTAACACGCAGGCTGAAACAAGCCACCCGGAAAGCCGCGACTGATGCAATCCAGCGCTGGCGTGACGTGAGTCCCCATTCAAACATGCAGTGATGCAGGGAAGTGAGCCAGCGCCTCCCTGGCAGTGCAGGTAGGGTTCAGCTTCAGCTCCACCGAGGAGGACGCACAGAATTACAGAGCATCTGGGATTGGAAGGGACCGCGAAAGATCATCCACTCCAATCCTCCTGCCATAGCAGGATCCCCTAGATCACACAGGAACATAGCTAGGCAGGTTTTACACGTCTCCAGAGAAGGAGACTCCATAACCCCCCTTGGGCAGCCCCGTCCAGGGCTCTGTCACCTGCACTGGAAAGAAGTTCCCTCTCAGATTGATGTGGAACCTCCTATGTTCCAGCTCACACCCATTGCCCCTTGTCCTATCACTAGAGGACACTGAGAAGAGCCTGGCTCCATCCTCCTGACACCCACCCTTCACATATTTATAAACATTAATGAGGTCACCCCTCAGTCTCCTCCAAGCTTAAGAGACCAATCTCCCTCAGCCTTTCCTCATCACGGCAATGCCCCACTCCCTTTGTCATCTCTGTGGCTCTGTGCTGGACTCTTTCCAGCAGTTCTGTGTCCCTCTTGAACTGAGGGGGCCCAGAACCGGACACAAGATTCCAGATGTGGTCTCCCCAGGGCAGAGTAGAAGGGGAGGACAACTTCTCTCAATCTACTAACCACCCCATTGGCCGCCTTCACCTCCAGAGCCCATTGCTGTCTCCTGATGATCCTGCTGTTCACCAAGACTCCCAGGTCCCTTTCTCCAATCTTCTGGCCTCTGCACTGAGAAGCTTCCAGCCACTTGCAGCAAAGTTGGCAGAGCACCAGGCAGCAGCCGCTACTAGACAAGGTGCTACAAGCCCAGTGCTGAGAGGCTGCCTGCCTGCTCACCCTACCCTCGCCAGGGGTGCCTACACAATGGATGGGGAGACAAAAAGGCTCCACTCAGCAGAGTGAGCCTGAGGCAATTAAAACAGTAATACAGTGATACATGTAGAAATACATCAGGGGCAAGTTTCTTTAGGTTATTAAACATCTGCAACTAAATGGTCTTTGAAGCTGGCTAGGGGGAGAGAAATTAACAAAGAGGAGCATGACTGACCATGTCTTCAAGGGCATTTGTTTCATCAACAAGTAACTTTCTTTAGCAGAACACAGCATTCCAGATAGCTGTGAAGGCCAGGGTGGTTGGCAGATAACGGCAATGAGCATTTACAAAATTGGCATGAGGATCCAACTCTTTACTATATTCAGAGAAGACACCTAGAAGGTCACAGAAATTTCACCCGTCAGTGATCATCACATGCTACTAGAGACCAGTAGAGACCTTTCAAAAGATCCTAAAAGGTGTTTTGATGGAGTTTGTACAATGGATATGTAAATATTATAATTAGACACGGAAAACGGGATGCCTATGCATGGATTTTCCAAGAAATGTAATCAATATGTATGTCTTCTATGTATAAAAATGGGAACATTGCTGTAGCCAGTGTGCATGCTTTGAGAAAGCATTTCCATGCACCTGGCACGCTGTAATAAAAGAATGCCTGCCTTTGAAAACTTAAAAGCGTTAGAGGGGTTTTTTTCTGTTGAATTTTATGGTATCAGAAAGAAGTGAGAAAGGTCAGAAGGATCTCAGGCTGCCTCCAGCAACCAGAGACCTGTCTGGGCAAAAGTCCCTGTGCCGCAAGCAGCACCTTTGCTGAGGGAGGCTCTTGGGCAGAACCAGTAGCACCATGAGCACAGCAGAGATTCATGGGGTTATGCCCTGGCACAGCCAAACAGGAAGGTGGGTTACACTAACGCTTCCCTATCAGAAACCCTCTTACAGCAGCAGCTCTTGAGATGTAGTTTCAGGGAGGGACCAGCTGCAGGATACATTGCTTCCAGACCTCACACACACAATAATCTTCCCAGTGTCTCAGCCTCACCTCACAGTTTACTTTTCACTCCACCCTGTTCAGAGCCTTGATCCAGCAGGATGAGCCAAGGGCCAGGAGCAAGCATAGTCACAAAGCAAGTCAAGTGCATGTCCCTACAGGAGTGGTAGGAAGGCAGAGAGTAGCGGGGCATGCATAGCCAGTGCCAAGGATTGTAGGAAGTGGCTCTAGCCTGGAAAGGGGGCCAAAAACCCTTCAGCATCAGATCCAAATCATCCCTTGGAGGCCCATCACCTAGGACTGGAGAACGGCATCATAGAATATACCAAAAAATGAACACAGTATCCAAGGTGCAGCCCAGTACAGGGGGAACAATCACCTGCCTACTCCTGCTGGCCTCACCATTTCTGATACAGGCCAGGATGCTGTTTCCTTTCTTGGCCTCCTGGTCACACTGTGGATCATATTCAGCCAGCTGTCAACCAGCCTTTTTGACTAGGCTGCTTTCCAGCCACTTATCCCCAAGTGTGTAGGGTTGCACCAAGTTGTTGTAATTCAAGTGCAGAACCTGCACTCAGTCTTGTTGAACCTCATACAACTGACCTTGGACTATCAATCCACCCTGCCCAGATCCCTCTGCAGAGCCTTCCTACCCTCAAGTAGATCAACACTCCTGCATAATTTGGTGTCATTTGCAAACTTGTTGAGAGTGCACTCAATCCCCTTGATGATCCAGATCATCAATAAAGATAAACAGGAGTGACCTGACAACTGAGATCTGGGGAACACCACTTGTGACCCCACACCAACTGGATTTAACTCCATTCACCATAACTCTCTGGGCCTGACTGGCTGTCCAGCCAATTTTTTAACCCAGAGTCTATCTGTCTAAGCCATGAACCACCAGCTTCTCCAAGAGACTGCCATGGGACACTGTGATATATGCTTTGCTAAAGTCTAAGTACATAACATCCACAGCCTCTTCCTCATCCACTAGGTGGGTCACCTGATTGCAGTATCACAGAACATTAGGGATCAGAAGGGACCTCGAAAGATCATCTAGTCCAATCCCACTGTCAGAGCAGGATCACCTAGACCAAGTAGCACAGGAATGTGTCCAGGCGGGTTTTAAACATCTCCAGAGAAGGAGACTCCTCAACCACATCTGGGCAGCCTGTTCCAATGCTCTGTCACCCTCACAGTAAAGAAGTTCTTTCTCATATTGATGTGGAACCTCCTATGTTCCAGCTCACACCCATTGCCCCTTGTCCTATCACTAGATGCCAGTGAGCAGAGCCTGGCTCCATCCTCCTGTCAGCCACCCTTCACATATTTATCAGCATTAATGAGGTCAACCTTCAATCTCCATTTCTTCAAGCTAAAGAGCTCTCTCAGCCTTTCCTCATCAGAGAGGGGCAGTGTTGTTGAAAAAACTTCATTTGGAGTCTCCTAATTGCTTAGTGTCTGAGATAACTACGCAGTATGCTGTACCTAACTTTGCAGACGGAAAGATGAAACTGAAATCTAGTCAAATGTCTCCAGCTTTCTGGTAACGATGATTTTTTAACTTTGGTGTCAAGTGTGAGTTCACTATATTGAAAGAATGCTTCTGTGTTGCTTCACTTCATTACCCTGTGCTGATCTTATCACAGGAATGTTATTCACTCATTTCTTTGTTAATTAATATTGATTGCACCTTATTCCATGAGCAAGTAAAATGGCCTTCAGTCCCAAGCAGTAGAAAATCTACTTAGAAATGTAACATCTATTCCTTTTCACATCTTTTAGCTTGCTTAATAGTGTAATTTTATTACCCATAGGATTTCTTTATTGTAGTTAGAAGGTGATGAGTAGAGGAGTAACTAGTTTTATCATTGCCCATCCACAATTTCCTTTCCTTGCTAATCTTTTCACCTGAGTAATTCCAAGCCATTTCCCATGAAAGAAGATACATGAGAAAATTAAAGAGAATGTGAACAGGTTTTCTTAAGCCCTAAAAGACCATTGTAGATTCACAGAATCACAGACCTTGAGAGACCGTCTAGTCCAGTCCATCTGCCATAGCAGCATCACCTAGACCAAATCACACAGGAACGTGTCCAGGTGCATTGTAAACGTCTCCAGAGAAAGAGACTCCACAACCCCGCTTCCAGTGCTCTGTCACCCTCACTGGGAAGAAGTTTCTTCTTATATTGATGTGGAACCTCCTCTGTTCCAGCTTACAGAGGAGCTTGCCCCTTGTCCTATCATTGGATGCCACTAAGCAGAGCCTGGCTCCATCCTGCTGACACCCACCCTTCACATATTTATAAACATTGACGAGCTCACCACTCAGTCTGTTTCTGCAAACTCAAGAGACCCAGCTCCCTCAGCCTTTCCTCATCAGGGAGATGTTCCACTCTCTTGTTTGATTATTTACATTTGTTCCTTTCAACACTCTTCTGTCAAATCTGCCATGTTCTGGAGATCAACCACTATTATTCTTGCTTTTCAGGAAGAAAATGGATCATAAGGAGATCCTAAAATGATGTCTGTTTTGCTAAGCATAGATTTGAAACAGAGTCCTGAAAGACTTGCTGTCACTTTATTTTCTTGTCAGTTACTGGTAGTAATTGCTAAGCCAAGACTGTATACAAGAAAAAAATTGCATGAGAGTATATTTTAAGTGGATAACAGATGTCCCATGAAAAAGAACTTACATTAATACAAAATATACGTCAGTAACTGTGTTTATCGCTAATGGCTATTTCCTCACAAGGACACGGTCATTTAAAATTGTATTTCGCATTAAGCGATACACTAGAGAAATCCAATGGGTACCCTGCAGATTTGGGGTGACATTTAAATCCCCAACACTAGATTGTGTCTTCTGCTTATCATGTATGAACACGGTTAAGATGCTTCCTGCCTTTGACAGCATCGTTTTTTCTGCCTTTCCGACAAATGCAGATCAGCTGTGGGACTGAACCAAAGTCCACATCAGCACCTACATAGGCAGAAATCTATCCTGATAAAATGTAGAATAGACGACAAAGGTAGAGGACAAATGACACAGTAACACCTACTGCAGACAGACATTTTTTGGGAGTGGGTATTAGTGACAGATAGGCTATGGAACACCTGGCTGGCTGCAGTTCCCCCAGGGGCACTCTGCAAATAGCTGACCTAATTGCAGGTGCTGGGGTTGCTCCTACAGTCAGCAATTGCCAGCAGTTTCCAGCGAGTAGTATCTGAGGAATTTTGTTAATTCCAAATTGCAGTAGAGTCAATTCAAACACTTCCAACAGAAATTACTTACGATCGCTTTACTGGTTTTACATGCAGGCTATTCTCTTACTCTGCCAGCAAACAGATTCATCTGCCTCCCACATGTGGGAGGAAGGAAAACTGTCTGTTAACTGGTGTCTTGAGAGAGCAAAAAGCTTGCAAGGGAATAGTCACAACACAAGATAGGTGGTGTTCCAGCTTTTTCTGTCTTGCTCATGATCATCCAAGGCACATCAAACATAATAATCACAGAAACCTCGAAAGATCACAGAATGTCATCTAATGGTAGGACAAGGGGCAATGGGTGTAAATTGGAACATAGGAGGTTCCATATAAATATCAGAAGGAACTTCTTCACAGTGAGGGTGACAGAGCAGACTGCCCAGGGAGGTTGTGCAGTCTCCTTCTGTGGAGACCTTTAAAACCTGCCTGGATATGTTCCTGTGTGACTTGGTCTAGGTGATCCTGCTGTGGAGGGGGATGATCTTTCTAGATCACAGAATGTTGGAAGGGATCTGGAAAGATCGTCTAGGTCCATCATCTAGTCCAACCCCATACCACAGCAGGATCACCTAGATGAAGTTGCACAATGATCTAAAAGTCTCAAGTGAGGAGCATTATGCTTTTATGAAGATCAGTTCCCCATGAAATAGAAGAAATCAATTTTCTAGACAAATGTCATTTTCTAATTCACCCATAGATTTTATAGCTAAAGGAGTTCATTAGAAACATCCATCCTGATTTAGCAAAGGCCTTAGGATTTCAAGGAGTCATCTGCTATTTCAGAAGTATCTACACCCAGGGAGCTTGTGGAGTCTCCTTCTCTGGAGATATTTAAAACCTGCCTGGACATGTTCCTGTGCGACTTGACCTAGGTGATCCTGCTGTGGAGCGGGGATTGAACTAGATGATCTTTCGCGGTCCCTTCCAATCCCTAGTGTTCCTTGATTCTGTGATCTGCATCTTCACTGAACTGTACGATTCCATGTAGAACAACATGATCAATCACCAGGATACTGCCATGATCTAGAAGCTGGCTTATTTGCATGTCCTAAATTCCACTGCAAGTATTATGTTTTCATCATTGTACATCCTGGAGAAAGTGACAGCATGCCTCTCACTGACAGAAAACTAAACGCTTAATAACTTCATCTACACAACCATGACATTAAGCCCAGTTAATATTTTGGTTTAGTAATGATGTTGAATTTAGATATTTGCACATTTTGGAGTAAAAGGTCTTGTTTTTCTGATAAACAGCTGTAGATACATATGTATAGATATATATTTCTAAGGCTGAGACTGAAGCCTCTGATGGGATAAAAGCTGTCTCCTAAGAGACTGCAGTATTGAGGATGATTCTGCACATGTCAGACAGCAGTCTCAAAAGTGACTGGGTTTTTTGTCAGCTAGGCTATAGCATGGAAGTTAGCAGTCTGCTGGATTGGTCAGCCGTGAAGAGTGCGTACCAGTTGGATTTAGATGACATCAGCTGATATCAATTTATTTTCAGAAAGCAAGACATCAAATAGGAAGTGTTTCCAGAGCTCCTGTCATTCCTCATTCAGCTGGGTTCCTTTTCTTTCTGAGCTGTCTCCTTCAGGAGCGTCAGTAGAATGGTGAAACCTGGTATTTTAGTTATTAAAACTCATTGTATTCTCCCACTTAGTGTTTGTATAATAGTGCAATAATATTTCACAGAACATTAGGGACCTCGAAAGATCAAGTGCAGTAACAAACCTGCTGAGTGAAGAGAAGTTTGTTATTTATAGTGTTAAATAAAATGTGAGACAACCCCAGCTGTGCTGATGGGGATTCCCTAATTTATAGCTTGTAACTGACCTGGCAGCCTTTCCATTATATTGCAGGTGGGATATGTTAGGGATTGTAACTCACCTGGCAGCCTTTCCATTATATTGCAGGTGGGATATGTTAGGGACTGTAATTTCATTATCTAAGATTCTCAAATACACCTACAATTTAACACAATCACAGAACATTAGGGATTGGAAGGGCTGCTGAAAGATCACCCAGTCCAATCCCCCTGCCACAGCAGGATCACCTAGATCCAGTCACACAGGAACATGTCCAGGTGGGTTTTAAATGT
>JAOXOE010000694.1:461809-511116 GCA_028565055.1 Phoeniculus purpureus | reverse complement strand
GGGACGGGTAGGAGTGTCTGTTTGCTGGGGGGGGGTCGCCACGAGGCCCCGCTTCGTGGTGTCACTTTGGCCTTGTGAGGGGCGTGGGGGTAGCTCCAGGAGGGACGGCGGTTCCTTTCCCCCACAGAGCAGGGGAGGCTCCTGAGACACCCCCTTCTCGATCTTCCGATTACCGGGCCGGTGGGGCCGGAACTGGGGTCTCGGTGCTGGATGAGGGCTCGCCTGAACTCCGGCAGCGGCCAAGTGGCCCGTGGTCCCGGGGCGGCTGCAGGAGGGGGCTGCTGTGCTAACGAAATCTATCCCGGGCCGAAGCGACCCCTGTGGGCTGTAAGGACGAGCCCTAGGGAGGAGGCAGCAGCCCACCGGTGGGCGAGTGGCTGGGGTCTGCTCCCTGTGTTGTTGCTGCTTTGTAGCCGTGTCCTGAGCCCAGGGGCAAGGCGATTCGCTCCCCACCCCGATGAAGGAGCCTCGCGTGGGCCTGGCTGTTTTCCCCCAGCAGCCTTGTGTGTCTCACCCGGTTGACCTCATTGGGTCCCTGTGGTGGCAGAGGCCATGGGGCTGGAGCCCTTACTGCCCCTCAAGGGCTGTGAGTGCTGGGTTCGTTTGTTTGGGATTTTTTCCTTCTCTTTCTTTCCAGGAAGCACTTAATGTACTTGTGTGTCTGCCTCCCTTTCCCTTTGCCACTTGAGACTTGGAAAAAGTGCCAACCAAGAGTGCTTCTTAAATGTCAAAAGGGACAAAGCATTTGGAAACCCCTTTAGACTGAGGCTGAAATGTTGGTGCTGTGTAGCCAGTGACTTTTGGGCTGTACAGTGGTTCCTGGTAGCAGCACACAGGCTGCGGCTGTCCTGAGAGACAGCACTGCTGCTGTGAAACAGATTTGTTTCAAGGGAATGCCTGCTTCCAAATGTTTTCCTTTTCTCTGTGCATCATGACTGTGGACAGAGTGGGAGAGTAAGGTCACAGATGTTGGTGGAAAGGAGCTTTGTGACTTTCCTCCCTGCTAGCCTTGAGAATGGCACCCATCTCTTGTACATGAGCATGCACAGGGCTTGCCTGTGGAGTACTAGGTCAGTGCGTAAATGCTCTGCGTCTGACCTCACAGGGGCTCATGAGGAATCAGAGAAGCTTCCTTGCATAGGTTTCAGGGCATGATGTGTCCTCTCTTTGGGGTCTTGCCAGGCACTAGAAGTGAAAAGAAGCAGTAAAAAGAGGAGGAGCTGCTACTCTGTTTTTCTTCTGAGCACTTGCACCTAATGCACTGCTGTATGCCATCAGGGAAGAAAAGGAGACTGCTTGCTATGATTGTGCCTCTGAGCTGTTTGTGACGTCCCTTCCTTTTGAGCGCTTCTCTCCATGACCTTTGCCCAATGCTGTCACCAGTGTTTGGGTTTGGCAATTCCCTTTCCTCACACCCCACACAACAAAGCCTTGATATGCCTCACCTGAAAATGCAAAAGCTCATGACAGGAATTCCTTGAGCTGACCGCTTAAGGGGAAGTGCCAAGGTGATGTGGTGATTTCTGAAAGCCTCCAAACTTTCCTCATGGTCATGCTCCCCTCTATTTACCTGGGCCTGTGGTATACATGCCCTGTGTAGGGAGGTGTCTGTGCTAAAAGGTGTGCAGGGTCAGAGTAGTCAAATGCCAGGCTGGAGGGGAAGGATTAAACTAGGGGTAGTTTTTTGCAAGTACCTGGACTGGAGCCTGCAGCTGAGCATCCCTGGGCTCTGCTGATGGCACTGCAGAGCCAACATGGCCCTGGGCAGGCGGGTTTGCATGCCGGAGAGAGCAGGGCTTGTGCACAGGGCTTTATGCCTGTTCATGGTTTGCTTTCCAGTGCTGCTCTCTTATCTATGAGCACCTTCTCCCTTTGCACTGTCTCCTGGTCCCAGGAGCTGTTTTGTTTGCTCCATTTGATATATCTGGAGGTGCATGACACAAGCACGAGCTGGTGCTGAGGATCCTTGGCACAAGAAGGCAATCTCTGTTTGATCTTAATGGTATGTTGACCATTAGGTGTGCAGGACTGCATTGTACTCCTGGCGCTGACTTTGGCCCGCGTTGCAGGATCAGGCTCAGCTCTAGGGGCACCCACATGCTGGGAAGGGAAAGAGCAGCAGAGATAGTGCAATTGAGTGCGACTAGGCCTGCCCCTCCTGGGACACAGTGCAGTGGCACTCACAGTGAGAGGCACTGGGTCACCTGCTGGTGCATATTTTCCATTCTTGATTAGTGTCTCAAATGTGTCTGGCACCTGGGTCCTGTAGGAATGTTGAAGAGATGGGAATTAGCCATGGCTCCACGTCCTCATGGGTATATAAGCTTCGAGGGCAAGTTTTAGCTGCACAGGAGATCTTCCAGGATGAGAAGGCAAAACGGTTGTGAGCCACAGAGCAAAGGCAGGAGTGCTTCCTGGCTGTTAGTTGCTGGTAATTGTCCTGGACGCTGCTCCAGTGTGCAGATGAGGAGAAGCCAGTGATAACAGACCATCCTATGCTCAGGCCTGAAGTAAACTTGCCTCCTCCGCTGGAAGGAAAGTGGTGGTTTTGCTTTTGGGGCTGGTTGCATCTCCACCCTGCATGCTCCTGCAGTTGGAGGGAGCACTGTTTTTTGGGAGGAGACCTTTCTTAGGATGGGATTGTGCTTGCTTTCAGGGGGGATAAAGCAAAAGCAGCCCCTGTGTCCTTCAGCTGGCTATGTTCAACCTGACCTTTGCTTCTCATTGTGCCAGTTGGCTTTTCCCAGCCCCTTTAAGCAGTGTGGCTGCTGCTATCTGGGAAGTCCCTTTCCGTGGAGTGCTGTGGTTGGACTGGGGATGTTTGAGAGCTCTGCTCTTGGTTGCATGCAGGAGATGCAGTTGCTGGCAGGGTGGTAGCAGCCAAAGGTTGCCCTGCCATCCTCAACCTGGTGCTGGCGGTGGCTAAACTTGCTTTTGGCCTTTACTGCCAGCCCAGTCCTGGGTGGTGTCCTCCATGCCGGTCTTGTAGAGAGCTTTCCACAAGACCAGCATTTGGAGAGATGTGAGCTTGTGTGGCAGGAAGCTGTGGTCCTCTCAGTGTAGGGTATGCAGAGAGTCTGTGCTCCCTGTGGCATTTGGGACGGCTCAGCCAGGGTTGTAATGCCCAGCTCAGTACATTTTTGGTGAAAAATAACTCTTCCATACTAAAGAGCAGCTGTACTCCCATGCTACACCATGCCTGTACCCCCTTCCAACAGATGCTTTTCTGGGATTTAAGAGCTCATGGGCATCCTGGGGGGCAGAATGAGCTGTGCAGAGTCTGCCCTAGTGTGGGGCAAGTGGTACAGAGCAGGATGAAGCTCACCTTCCTCTGCCAGGGGTTCCATAAAACCCACCAGTGCAGGTCAGTGAGTGTGGAAGCGCTGCTTTGTTGTCAGAATTGTTTCTTTATATTTTTTTTTAAGTAAGTCTTGCTCATGCCTGTGTGCTTCTGCATTTTCCTGTGCTAGCAGGAAGGCAGGCAGGGGTTGCCCTTTGGCATCGTGTGACCAGGTGGGGCTCTGGTGACCTCCCTGTGAAGTGGCTGACCCTGCCCAATGTGCAGCACTTCTTGATGCCCCATGGCAGGAGAAGGGACTTTCTGTGGAATTTCTCTATGCTTCCTGGTAGCTTTTGTGTGCATCACTTTTCCTTCAGCCTTCAGGTAAAAATGCAACTTTGGCAGCTGGGTGCAGAAGGGGGATGCCCAGGCTGGTCCAGCTGGAGTCAGGAAATGCTGAGCTGCAGCTACATAATCCCAGCCCAGCGTGCATTGCACAGCATGGGGCTGGCTCTCAGTCACAGCCTTTCTCAGCAGTGTGTGGTTCCTGCTACCCCTGGCTCTGCAGGCTAGGTGACAGTCTGCATGGTTCCCCACACACAAAAAAAACCCAAACCACATCTGAACTACTGAGCTGTGAGGAAGGCTTTCTAGGCAAGTCCTACAGCAGGGCTGAGACTGGTCTGCTCTTGCTAGTACATGTGGGTGTAACTGGGGTGTGCCCACAGGACAAAATAGAGGATCCCAAGTAAGAACTGCCAGGGTGGTCTCTAGTAGTGCCAGCAGTTACCCTGGTGCCACCTGGCAAACCTTCCCCGGTTGTCCCTGGGTAAGCAGGACTGGTGCCTCCACCCTCTGTCACACGACCTTTACACTGGGCTGAAGGTTAGGTTGGTGCAGCAGCCAGCACCAGGGTGGTGGCAGCTTCTACCCAGGTGCTCGGCAGGGAGTTTCTGGAGTGACCCGCAGCTTGTCCCACAGGTCTCTGCCACTGGGATATAGAAGTGAAAGGTCAATTCCTGCTCCCCGTGCCTAAGCCTTGCCTCCCCTCTCCCCATGCCTACTGGGGAGAAGAACTCTGCTGCCAGCAGAGTGGTGGGTGGGAACCTCCCTGCTGGTTGTAGTTGTGCCTTGCTGCTCCAGCCAATGAGTGTTGGTCTACTGGAGGGGCTCTCTCTGCTCATTTTGAACTATCATGTCCATCCATTCCTTTACTGAGCTGCAGCTCAGTAGTGGTGGGAGTCCTGGCAGCCCAGACATGAGTGGCTGTTGCAGAGCTTTGGGAGCAGCTGGTACCCTGCCTGATCCAGATGCCCTGTGTGGACTCCTGTAGGGTGCTGCAACCTCTTTGGCCTTGTTGACATCCTTGTGTGGGAATGGGCAGGCTCACAGGCAAGATGCCCTGTGGACAGAGCTGTCATTGAATCTCGGTGCTTACCAGCTGCACGCTTCCTGTGCTGGGTGGTGGCTTGGGGGCAGCTCCTGCTTACACTGACAGTCTCTCTTCCTACAGAGTACAGCCGCTTTGAGTCAAAGATCCATGACCTGAGAGAGCAGATGATGAACAGCAGCATGAGCTCTGGCTCCGGCTCACTCCGGACAAGTGAGAAGAGATCTCTCTATGTCCGGTAAGGCTCAGCAACCCCTTCTTGCCTCCTTGCCCTAGGCAGGTGGGATGAGTATGTCCTCACCTTGCAGGATGCAGGGTGGGGCAGTTCAGCCTGAGCAGTGCAGCACCTATATGGATGGATGTTTAGGAGGCCAGGGAAGTGAGTGTGGTAAATACATCATGAAACCCAGAGGGTAGGGTAGAGCAGGGAGGGCAGTGCGTTTGCCATGGTTCTCCAGGTCTGGGTGCTTGGCACTCAAGTGCCTCTTCCAAGGACTGCTTCACTTTGGGAAGCGTGCCGTTCATGCCCCGGGCAGCTCAGAGCCACGTTCAGGGAGCTCTCCTTCAGCCACTCCCTGCTAACAGGTTTCTCTCTGTCGTCTTCAACCATTCCTGCAGCAGGATCTGGCTGGAGGGGAGATGAGCTCTTAGGAGGATTATGCCTCTGAGCCCTCAATGTGCTTTTGGTCTGGAGCCAGGCACAGGGCAGGCAGGGGTTAAGCAGCCATGCAGCTATAACTGCAGCAAGACCTGCTCTGCCAGAGCAGCCTCTGCTCAGTGCCTGCCTTCTGCCACCTCCTGCCCGCCACAACACAAGCAGAGTGACAGCTTATGAGTAATTTTAACTTCATAATTAAAATAATCCTGTAAATCCTTTACCTGCACTGTCTATTGTGGGTGAGGGTTGGCAGAAGCAGGGGATGCTGCTTCTTTCCCACATCATAAGGGCCGAGGCTGCCTCAGCCTGCATGTGCTGCTGGATGGTTGCTTCATGTAGAGGGGCTTCAGGCTGTTGCTGGACCTGTGCAAGTACAGTCTGACAGGAGAGCAGCAGCTCTGTGTTCCTGTAATTTGTGTGAGGTACTGCAGGCATCTTGCTTGATTTGATGACTCTAGATTGTGCTGTGGGTGCACAATCTGCTGGTTGCTGTGTTGTAAATGTCTTCTTGCTAGCCCTGACCTTACTCCCTTTCTGTTGCATGGACACCCTTGTGGGTGGAACAGGGTGTAGTCTGGGTCCAGCCTGAGTTGAACTTAAGTCTCCTATTCCCTGCCTGGACAGGTGCTGCATGTATTGGGGCATGCCTGTGAGCAAGAGGACTGCCCACTGCGTCTACACTGCTTGTAGCATCTCTCGTCTCTTGATGCATCCCTCTGTGTGGTTTTGGTGGCCTCCATAGCACTGTGTCCCATCATGTACACACCAAGGTGTCCACATGGGCAGCTGGGCAGCACCTTGCTAAGGGGAGAGCTTCCCGCCTCATTATGGCCCTTCCCAGCCCTCCCTGGCTCTGGAGGCTGTGCACCCCACAGTTTGCAAGAGCCACTGGGTGCAGGGTTGCCCCAGCCCTTCTGGGTGGGGTAGTTTCGAGCAGTTTACCCGAAACCAGCTGAGCTGCTGTGCTGCAGACAGGGCATCAATTACAGGACTTGCTACCCAACTGCTTGAGTCAGCCCCATGAGGCCCAGTTGCACCCTGTGTGCTGTCAGGGGCTGGAGCCACGCATTCAAGTGCCTGCTAGGGCTGATCTGGGGGCTACCATTACTTGCCATGTGCTCCAGAGCTGCAGCTGTGCAGCAGGTCTGTGTACTGCCTGACACCTGCCCATGCTGCTGCAGGACAAAGTCTGCTGGCACTGGGGCTATGCTGAGCAGGGCTGGGAGTCAGGTGCACATAGTACCTGCACACCAGGAGGAGGCTCTGCCAAGGCCTTGGAGCCATTCTCCTGCCCTCCAGCCAAACCATCTGCTGTCCTGGCTGTTTGTGTCATGATCTGGCCCAGGTGTAGTGTGGAGTGACCATGCTGCTCTCTGGTTCCTACAGCCTGTGTGCCCTGAGGAGCACCCAATCCCAGTGGGTCCAGGGCACCAAGTGCTGGTCTCCAGCAGCATCACACCTTGTGCCTCTGCTGTGCAGGTGTCTGCATCTTGCATGGATTTTGCTATGCCTGTCCTGGGATGCCAGGAGTTGCTGTGGGAGGAGGCAGGAAGCCGTGGGGCCATCTCTGCCCTGGAGAGCAGGGTGCGGCGAATGGGCAGAACAACCTGAAGCTCACCTTGGTTAGGAAACTGGCTTGACCAGTTCCCCAGGGCTTTGGCTCCTGCTTAGCTCTTAACAGGTGCTGTCCTTACAAAGGCTCGATGGCAATGCACAGCTTTATCTTTTGGCCAGGAGCTACCTTGAAGGGTTGCTTCCTTCTGGCCACAGCACCTTGAAGGGCTTTGCTGCTGGCCCCAGCACACCAGGCTCTGTGCTGGGGTGCAGGGGAGTGAGTATGAGACTGCCCCAGCCCTGAGAAAGCAGGAAAAGGGGGAACTGGCTGGATGTACCTGTGCATATAGGGCTGTATTTGGTCTCAACCCAAAGAGCCCTCTTGAGCTATGAGGCAGCCCCTCTTATCCTCCCCATTTACAATTAGTTGCCCTGACCCAGTGCCAAGTGACTTGGAAGGTTACATCTGCTGCTCCGTGGGGACCTACCACAAGGTCCTTTGGCCCTCCTATTGGCACAATTTGCTTTCAGACCCTCCCTAGGACTCTCTGCAGTGGAATGGGTTAATGAGCAGGGCAGGAGGTGTCTCTCCTGATTGAGGAAGGGTGGTTGGTGCCAGGATCATACCAGCATACAACCAGTATTGGCATAGCCCAGGAGCAACAGCGGTGGCTGTGTTGCCAGCAGTGGTGCTTGTAGTGACTGTTCCCTTGGTTTGGCTTGTTGCAAAGTAGAAGCATCAAAGCAGACGTGGTTTGAGAGCTGACATGAGTAAAATGAATTGGAAGTGAAATCACTGAGAGCAGCTCATGGATTCGGGCTGCAGGAATAATGTGCACGGGAATGGCATCAGTGCTCCTCTGGTGTTCAGGGGTTTTTAAAGTAACATTTTCTGTAGCTGGCTGATCTGTGCAGTTCAAATTTATCTTCAATTTTAAACTAAAATATTTATAAGTCTGAAAAGGATCAGCTGTGAAAACAGGTATAAATGTACCCTCCTCATTCACAGGGTCTGGACTAGCATTCCACTGTACGTAAATAAAATGGGTGTTCAGAATACCCCCCAGTCTTCTCTGCCTGTGTGACTGTCCACCAGCAGTGGGGTCTATTTGTCTCCATGCTGCTCCTTGGCCCCACAGTTGCTAGGAAGGGATGGTGGGAAGCAGCCCAACATCCCACCTCCCTGCTGCACTCCTACATACTGCTGCTTTCTTGAGGCTATGTGTTCTTTGCCTGGTCGCTGACCCTATCTGCCTCCAGTCTTCTACAGTTCATGTGCTCTCGCAGCTGAAATCCAGAGCAAGATATTCCGATGCAGGCATTACTATTTCTGCATTGCATGCTTTAGGGCTTGTGTGGTGCCCACCAGTGGGAAGGGTGGACTGGTGACTGTGCAGCACCACTGGCCTCAGCAAGAGGCTTCCTCAGAGTTTGGGTTTTATTTTATACTTCATACTTTAAAGTGTGCCTGGATGCCAGCAGTGCTGCTTTCCTCACTGCCTGGCCATGCCTGGGGAAGACATCACTCTTCTCTCTGCTGTTCTACAGAGCCCTGTTTGACTATGACCGGACACGGGACAGTTGCTTGCCCAGCCAGGGGCTCAGTTTCTCCTATGGGGACATCCTGCACGTCATCAATGCCTCTGATGATGAGTGGTGGCAAGCCAGGCTTGTCACACCCCATGGCGAGAGTGAGCAGATTGGGGTCATCCCCAGCAAGAAAAGGTGAGTGTCTGTCAGCAGCAGCTGTTGTCTGGTGCCTTCTGGAGCTCCGCAGTCTCCATGAGCCCTACAGTCCTTGAGGATCTGTTCAGGGTGGGATCCCCTTGTGGTCCCAGCCTACCTATCCTGTGGCTGTGCAGCATGAAGGACATCCAAGTTGCAAGCTGAGACTGCATGCAGGTCTCCCATGGTAGATGTTCTCCAGAGCTAAGGAGAAGAATGGTCTGCTACTTCTGTGGTCCCTGTTAGGGTGGAGGCCTGGTGTTAGCCAGTCTGGGGCAGAGAACAGTCTCAGCACTTGACTGTAGGCTGGTCCTGGTGTCCTCTGACAAACTACCCAAGTCTGTGAGCAAGATCCCATGAGACAGAAAGTTGCAGGAAGCACACAGCCTGGCTGTCCAGTGCCTTCCAGTCTGCAGAACCAGCCCCATCGCTGTCCTTTAAACCTCCCCTCCCAGGAAGAGTGGCTTGTCTTTTCTGCTTCTGCTCACCTTGGCTTGACCCCAAACAGGCAGTTCCATCTCTGTCCCTCTCCAGAAAAGAGCCACTCTTGTCCAGTAGGGCAATCACCCATGGTGCACAGAGCTGCCTGGGAAGTCAGGCAGGTGGCAGGGAAAGTTCATGCATGGGACTAGTGGCTCTTTCTCTCCTTTAAATTCTGATCAGGGTGGAAAAGAAGGAGAGAGCACGGTTGAAAACAGTGAAGTTCCACGCCAGGACTGGCATGATTGAGTCCAACAGGGTAAGTGCCAAGCTGAGGCTCAGTGGGGTGCCTGGAGCCAGTAGCTAGTGGAAGCAGGATGTGTCCCAGCAGCCAGAGATCCTGCTGGGGTAGCTGGAACAATCGCAGACCAGCATCACTGGACCTGCCCCAGGCCCATATCTCTGTGACTGCAGGGGTGAGCAGAAGAGGCCGGGATGCTGTGAAAGCACTAGAGAAGGACCCCTGGTTGGAGTGTGGGGCAGTAGAGCCTGTACTGCCATGGGCTGTGGCTGAGAGCTGACTGCAGACAGCTCGTGCAGGTGAAGGTAACTGCCCTCACCCCTTGTGCGGAGCGCTTAGCAAATGAACAAGAAAGTACAATGACCTGGCTATCCCTGCAGAGCTGCTGATTGCCCCATCAGCTTCCCAGCATCTTTACTACGTGTTTTTCTCCACGCTTAATTTTTTTCCTGCTTTACAATTTTCATGTAATCTCCATGATTTCATTTGAGGGTAACTGCCCTGACACAGCTCCTCATTGTCTCTTCATTTTAATTTTTCCCACATGTGTTAAACACCATTGTTTTTTCTGTCCTCCCTTCCATCTCCATGTTCTTCAGTTGATCAAAACGAAACGTAAAAAGAGTTTCCGCCTCTCTCGAAAGTTTCCATTTTACAAGAGCAAAGAGAACCTGGCCCAGGAGAGCAGTGGACAGGAACGTAAGTAGCAGCTGCCCGGAGAGGGCAAGCGTGCAATCCTCGGATCCCCTGCATTGAGGGGAGAAATTCGGCACATATCCATAGCCAGGGGTCCTGTCATCTGCCCGTGTTTGGGTCTGTGCTCCACAGTTCTGCCAGCTCCTAAGAAGAAACCAGAGCTTGAAACAAAAGCAATGGCTGCAGCCTGGCACTCCTTCTCTCATGTTCACTGTCTTCATCCTTTCATTCAACTTTACACCCGCCTGACCCTCGGCTCTGCCTCCCTCTGCTCTCCCTTGCTCTGCTGTGGGCTCTGCTTCCTCCTTCCACTTGCCAAGGGCTGCTCCCTCCAAGCGAGGGGCTGACCACCACCTGCAGAACTTTTCTTGTCCCCATCAGGCTTGAGGGACAGAGAAGGTTCTGGCTACACTCCCTTCTCTTCTAGAAATGACAGCTATGTGTTGTCTGAGAGCCTTTCCTATGGGTTGAACCATGAGGCCATGGGGAGGCCATACTGGTGGAGGAGCTGCCAGCCATGACTGAGGCACATCGTTGCTAGCTGGCTGCAGACAGGAGGATCTGTAGCTCTCACCTGGCAGTGTCTTGGGTCTCCCAGCCAAGGCAGGGCATTTACCTTGTTGCCTCAAATCCTGACAGTGGAGCTTCTCACCAAAGCCAGCCACTCATACTTCGAGATGCTAAACTGCATCCACTCCTTTGGCAAGCAGCCACACAGAGCACCTTACACCTTGGGGAAGAGGAGGTGGGGAAGGCAGAGTAGTGTCTCTGCTTCAGGGCCACCACAGCAAGCATATCACCTTCTGTCTGTTGGCTCTGCTGGGTATGTTGCAGAGGTGGGAGACTGATGTTGGATTGCTCCAGGGACTGCCTGCATCCCTCTACTGCCTGTGCCAAGCTGATGGTGGCTTCTAGTGAGCTTAGCAGCCAGCACAAGCCTCTGGCCTGTGGCAAAGGTTGTCTGTGTGCCTAGGTTATCTCTCATGGTGCCCAGACATGTTTCCATCCTGGGGCTGGGGACTCTCTGGGGTACTGCTCTCAGCTAGCCTTGTGGTTCAGTTCTGTATGGCACAGGGATAGGGTAGGAGATGTTATTCACTAGCCCATGTCAGAGATCCACAGCCAGCTCACTCCCTGTGCTCTGCCATTACTTGCCCCAGCTTGCAGAAGTGGGGGGTCCTTCCCTGTGTTTCTACAGCCTGTGCAAGCGCTGGGGTGTGTGCCCCCTTGCCATGCAGCAAAGGACTGGCTGTGCTCTGTGGCTGCCTCCAGAGCAGCCGGGCTGTTCCAGGGGTGTGCAGAGCTGCTAGGCCCTGCCAGTGCACCCTGCGAGGCATCACAGAGAAACACCTCTACCCTGCTTGCCAGCAGCTTGGGGTTGCAACTGCTCTGTGCCAGCAGATGCTGTGGCTGCTCTGCCCTCCCTAGAGCCAGGATGGTCCTTTGGGGCTCTTTGGCAGAGAATGAGCTCAGTGGGGGGTGTTCAGCTGCACAAAGCGAGACATTGGCAGCAGGCTGATGGTGTCAGCTCTGAAAACATTTAACCTCGCTTGCAGTTGCAGCTCTGGGCTGTTCTGCACTCCTGTCACTAATGCTGGTCTGGCTCTGTCTCCCCCATCCCTCTGACTCCTCTCCCAATGCTCTCTTCTCTCCCCCTTTTCCCCTTCTTACTGTCTGTGAAATCAGGACTTCCCTGGGTTAAGTGACGATTATTATGGAGCAAAGAACCTGAGTAAGTCAAGTTTCGATGTGCCTTATTCACTTTCTGTTGCTGGCATGCCTGGTGGTGCCTGGGGAATGGCTGGGCTCTGGCCAGGGCAGCTGCGCTTCTCTGGGTGCGGGGAAGGAGGAGCTGCACGGGTGCTGCTCCACTGCCAGGGAACATCATGTCTGCTGATAGATGCTTCTGGGCTTGAGAAGGTGCTGCTGCACGTGGGAGGGGACATTGGAGTTTACTTGGGGATGTTGGCTGTGCCCTAAGTGTGTCCAGCTGAGAGCTGCCCACCACACATGGAGTGAGCTGTACCTCCTCATCCTCTTCCTAGCTGGCCTGGCTGCTGATTTAACACTCGGGCATGGAGCCACTGCCAGCACAGGTGGGAGGTGGTCAGCTCTGAGTGGGGCAGGTGACTGTGTTTCAAAGTGTTGTCACCTTCTGGGCACCATGTACCCAGACATGTAAAACAGCAGTGGCAGGGGATGGCAGGAGCCCTTTGGCCCTCCAAGCTAGGTGTGAAATCGACACTGAGATCTGTTCCCCACCTCTGACTGGTGCAGAGCCCCACTGTGGGTAGCGATGCCCAGCAAGCCTCTGTGGGGTGGTCGCAGCACTGGGATCAGCCTGAGCAAGCAAAGTCCCAAACTCTGTCCCATCCTGTCACTGTCTCGTCTCTGTGAGTCTCAGTCCTGTCCCCAGAGGTAGGCTCCCCTGACCCCATGCAACTGTGGAACTCTGTCCTCTCCTGACCCCATGTGCATGCTGCACCCACTCCCCCTGCCCGTGACGTCCTCCCCCTGCACTCCTGCCCTTGGCATGGGGACTCCTGTGCCTGCACGTGTCTGCTAACCCCCGCCAGGCAGCCCCCTCTGACATCCCTGCCTCCTCTCAGAGTAGCCAAGAATCCCCTGCATGTCTCCAGTTTCCCAGCGAAGGGTGAGGGATGCTGCCCTGCCCATGCAGCGTAGGCTCATCCCAGTGGGCATGGTTGTTTTGCCCTTGGACAGTAGAGCTGGGTGACAGTTGGGATGCCCTCCTGCCTTCTGCCCATGCTCTGTCTGAAGGGGATCTCTCTCTGGTTGCTTTGCAGAGGGCGTGACATCAAACACCAGTGACAGCGAGAGCAGTTCCAGTAAGTGTGCATCTTGCCTGCTCTCCTGCCCCTGTGCACGTGTGTGTGTGAGTGCATGTTTTGGCACTTCCATCTTGTCTTGTCTCACTGGTGCTTCTGTTCAGAGGCTGGTCCTTCGTGCTGGTGACACCAAGATCTGCAGCTACCTTACTTCTCAGGGCTGGGGGCCCAGGTATAGGTGACAGGACTGAGCCTGTTTGCTTCCCTGCTTTCCCCTGACTGCAGGGCTCAGCTCCAGGGTTGTGTAGTGGGTTCCCAGCCCATGGTGGTCCCCTGTCCTCAGTGCCCACTGCAAGAAGCAGTGGCCAGAGGCTGTAGTGGTAGCATACGTGGCTCCTGAGCCCAAGACTATACAAGAGTGTGGGTGTTAAGCTGCCGTGAATGTTCCCCTTTTCCTGAGCGGGTCTTCTAAACATGTTCAGCACATCTGTCGTCTGCCTCGCAGGGAGGACGGTTCATTCCAGTGGGCCCTGATGCCAGTGTAACGGGGAGGGAAAGAGGAAGCTTGACCCAGAGCTGGAATGTGAACAATTAATATGGGCTAGTAATTGCATGCCCATCATGTTCTGTGTCAGCTCAGGGCAGCCTTGAGGTGAGCCATGGGCCATGGGAGGCTGCTGGGGACAGAAGCCAGCTCCTTGCAGGTGCAGAGGGACGAGAAAGCTGCTGCAAGCTCTTACCTGCCTCTCCCTGGTTCTGTTGCAGAAGGACAAGAGGACACCATCCTGTCATACGAGCCAGTGACACGGCAAGAAAGTAAGTCCTGGTGCTGAGGTGCCCTGTGCCTGTTCCTGCATGGGTACTTCTGTCCCTGGCACAACTAGGGTAACCACTGCAACCTTCTCCCCTCTCCTCTACCAGTGTGATGCTGGGTGAATGTAAGTTGAGTTTCTTGTCTACTGCATGCAGCAGGGGAGCCAGTCATGCCTGCCACCCCATGAGGCTTTCCCTGGCCTTGAATGCCCTTGACCTGTGATTGCTCTTAATCAAGAGAAAAGGGATCCAGAGCTAAAACTGAGCTGGGCTTTAGTCCCCAACTGAGAACACAATTATCCTTCCTGCATCAGGCCAGGTCCCTGCTCAGTGCTCAGTCCCTGCAGACTCTTTCTCAGGTTGAACAGTCCCAGCTTTGGTCATCTCTCCTTACCAGAATGTGGATCAGACTCTTAGGCTTCTGTCACTCCCCCAGCTCCATGGCATCCTTGTCCAGCTGTCCTGGTTGCCTGACTCCTGCCCTGAGCGAGGGAACAGCTTTGCTGCTCTGTGACTCTGGAGACCCAAAGCACCTTTCCCAAGGCCATGCAGATTGTTTGGGTCAGATGGGAAGGAGATGTCACCAGGAGGAAATAAACTCACAAGGAAGAGGCACCTTTGGGTGCCCAGGAGAACAGTAACATCAACTGCCAGCAGGGAGACAGCGAGCTGATGCCAAAAGTGGCAGTAGGGTCAGCTGCCTGCAGTGCAGACAGGGCCTCAGGCTGTGGCTCTTGTTTGTAGTTCACTATGCGAGGCCAGTGATCGTCCTGGGGCCGACAAAGGACCGGATTAACGACGACCTCATCTCTGAATTTCCGCACAAGTTTGGTTCCTGTGTGCCCCGTAAGTCCCAGATGGCGTTGTTTGCCCTTGCTGGAGGGAGGGGAGAGTGGTGGCTCTGCTGTATGCAGGGTCTGGCCCATAACATGGGGAGGAGGCTGGGAGCACAGCAGGTTTTTCTCCCTCCCAAGAGGTCTGGCATACATCACTCCAGGTCTGCTCATGACATGTGCTCTCCTCTAGACACTACCAGGCCTCGGCGTGAGAACGAAGTGGATGGACAAGACTACCACTTTGTCATGTCCCGCGAACAGATGGAGAAAGACATCCAGGACAACAAGTTCATAGAGGCTGGGCAGTTCAATGACAATCTCTATGGGACCAGCATTCAGTCAGTGCGGGCAGTGGCAGAGAGGGTGAGTTTTGGGTAGCATTCCTGGGCTTGGACACATGCAACCTGGACAGCAGCAGTTTCCCTCCTCTCCCAATGTTATTAATGAAGGGCTGTAACCACATTAAGCAAGTGATTCTCCCTCAAGCTAAGCCACGTGGTTGCTTTTCTCAGCTGTGTTACTCCTTTTCTGTCATCCAGACTCTACCAGAAAGCCCAGGACCAGCCTTGTGCTCAGGAGCTCGCAGGGCTGAGCTTGGCTGCCTTCCTCAAAGCAGCAGCTACACAAGTACTTGAGTGTAGCAATAGCTTGTAAATTGTTTCGGGTGTGTGGGTGCCCTGACCTAAGCGATCAGGAACATAAGGCCACTGGGAGTTGGTTGGTGTTCTATCCCTGTGTCTCTTCTCTTTGGTAAGCACATCTGTATGAGCCAGCTGTTTCTGCATGGATTAAGTTATGCAGGTAGATCTGATCCTGAATATCTCCTTTCCAGGGGAAACACTGCATCCTGGATGTGTCTGGCAATGCTATCAAGAGATTACAACAAGCACAACTTTATCCTATTGCCATTTTCATCAAACCAAAATCCATTGAAGCTCTCATGTAAGTACAACGCTGTTCGGTGCTTGTCCAGGGCAAGACACTGGCATGTTGGTGGTTTGTGTGCTTGTAGAAAGCAGCAGAGGTTGCTGCTGGTGGTGAATGTAGCCCTTGTTAATAGGAGCTGGACCCATTGTTCTCTGAGGTGTCCTTCCACATCTAATGCCATGGTGCATCTAGGCTGTGCAGATTGCTCTGTCCTTTTTGCTCTCCCAAAAAGGATTCTCCAAGGGAACTCTTAAGAAATGTCCCAAATGTGCTTGGTGTAAGCAGCTTACCTGGGCCCTGAGTCCAGTCAGGAGAGCTATCAATGGCATGTAGTGGTGGATCACATCTGGATGGTGGCTGAACTGGGACAGCCTTGGGGAGCAGAGGAGATACTTGCTGTGTGCCTAAGGGGGACCTTCTGCTTGCCCTACTGCTCCTGACCTTGGGGAGGGCATGCTGGAAAAGGGCATAAGAGCTGAGCTTGCAACTGATAAGAGCTGCAGTAGAGAATACTGTGTGAGGACAGTCAGTAGCTAGAGTCTGAGATCAGAAGAAACTCTGCTGGCAAGGACTGAGAAAACGCCTTCTCAAGGCAGAAAGGTTTTAATTATTCATTTGGGTGTTGTATGAAGACAAAGGAACCTAGGCTCCTTGCTTAGGTGGTGATAGTCTCTAGACAATCAGGGAAACTTCTATAGTGATCTTGCAAATCCAGAGAATTGTCTGGATTTGAGTCAACTTCTGTGGTCTGGGGAAGGGAAGTGGCGATGGGAAGAACTGTTGAAAATGGAGATGAAGAGCCAAGAGAGCAAAGTGTGTGTGTGTGTAGAAGGGCCCTGCCTTTCATAGCTGGGTCCTGCACAGCCTCCATTCCTGATGTCCAAAGGCTTCCCAGGCTGGTTTTGCTTCTCTTCACTGCTAAGTAGAAGAGCTAAGTTCAGTTGCTCATTTTTCTACGTGGCAGGGAGATGAACCGGAGACAGACATACGAACAGGCCAACAAGGTCTTTGACAAAGCCATGAAACTTGAGCAAGAGTTTGGAGAGTATTTTACAGGTGAGTGTCCTGAGCAGGCTTCTATCTGATTCTTTTTGTATTTTTCTGGCTGGCTGGCAGCTGTGACCTTTCTACCAGCACTGTCGTACTGCAGGGTCATGGGAAAATGTCCGGCTCCATCAAAGCAAAAAAGAGATGGCACTTTGCCAGCAGGGCTCTGTAGAGAGACTGCTTCAACATCAGTGAATAAGAGAAAAATAACTGTAGAGACGGAAACAAGTTGTCAGGCAGGATTTTCTGTGTTTGTGAAAGCTTATCGCCAACTTCAATAATAGGTTTTTTTAAAAGACAAAGTCCCCAGGCAGGGGAAGCACAGCATAGATTCAAGGTGCTACAAGTCTGCAGGAAATAAAAACTCTCTGCTTGAGGGAAAGGGGAGAGTTTTCAAGAAGAGGGAAGAGTCATTTTGTAGAGGACAGATAAGTTAGTGATGTAAATGGTGGAGACTCTCTGGAGTTATTGCTAAATATCTCACCAAAAGAGATGGGATGTTTGGTTGGCTTCCTAAGTAGTTCTTGCTGAAGAGCCAGGTAGGGGCTGCCTGGAACTTTGTGCCTGCAGAGATGAGCTGCCCATGACATCTGTGTACATTAAGGAACTCATGTTTGTAACATAATTCATTCTGGAAAATTATGGGCAGGCAAAGAGAAACTGATTTTTCATCTTCCCTGCAGTGCGGTAACTGTTTCTTACAAAGTTCAGGAGAGATAATCCTGCCAAACCCTGTTATTACCCACTTAAGCGCTACCAGAAAAAGTCCTAAGCAGAGTATTTTCCAAAAATGGATCTCAGCTGAAGATACAAACAGGGTAAAAACTTTCCCGAGACCTCCTGTCCCAGACAGCAGTTCCAGAGCTGCCAGCTGCTCTTCCAGGAAGATTGCAAAGGGGACATGCACAGTTCTGCCAGACTCTCTGCATGCCATTGTGCACTTGGACAGCGAGTTTCAAGTTGTACCCACGAAAGGAATGCTCTCGGCTGAAACATGTCAAAAGAAGTGGGGAATGGCTAGTGGTCTCTATGGCAGGTTCTGTGCCAGAAACTTACAACATGAGGAAGCAGAGATGCTGGAGGATGGTCCTGGCTGGGCTGCAGAAGCAGGCTGGATTACCAGAAAGCTTTGGTCCTCTACGTGCATCTTCTTCCTCTGTTGTAGGAAGTGCTTTGTGTTGTGTCCATATTAAGCAATGAGACTGTCACTTGGTCTTTGGGTGAAAGCTTCTACTGGGAGCAGCAGCCATGAGCTGGTGTTTCCCAGCCTGGCAGTGCTGTGATTCCCACCCCACAAGCATGAGGAGTCCTCAGCAGCAGCAGCTGACCACAGGGGTTGGACAGCACTGGCATCTTGGGGTACACAGTCAGTGCCCACTGACTAACCTGTGTGAGTGGCCTTCCCATTTACCACTGTGGAGTAGCTGCAGTGCCAGGGCTACAGCCTCAGTGCAGTGGTGTTGACATATTTTGCAAAGCTGATTAGCAGCCCTTGGTGGAGAACCCAGCCAGAACCTCATACACACAAAGACCTCTGCCAGAACAGGATCAACTCTTGCTAATCCCCATAGACACTCTTGGGTCAAGGCTCTGTGTCACTGTGCACCTGTTAAAGGTCCTTTGACACAGGTTGTCTCATTCATTCATTGTTGGCCATGCCACAGCAGCCTCTTTGGTGCAAACTGAAGGCCTTCCCTGTAGCTTTTAGCTGGGATGGCTCAGCACTGCATGGTGCTCAAGTTCTTGCTTGTTCTTTTCCAGCCATTGTACAAGGAGACTCTCTTGAAGAGATTTACAGCAAAATCAAACAGATCATTGAGGACCAGTCTGGGCACTACATCTGGGTCTCATCCCCAGAGAAACTCTGAAGACACCCCCCACCTGGTTCCCTGTGAGCAGAAGACCTCCACCCCACCTAAGCCCTCAGCCCTAAGGAGGGGGGATATAAAAACTATTCCTGCTCCCTTTTATAGATCGTTGCAAAATTGAGTTTTCTAGTCCTGTTTCTTTCATTGGGATGAACTTATCACATAACTGTTCCCACTGTTCCTGCATGGACCTTCCCACTGCTCCATTAGAGACAGATGAGAACCCATTCAAGGTCGTTTTTTTTATTATTATTGTTATTATTAACTAAACCAAGAATCCAGATGGGAGGATGTGGCTAAGGACTAACGTAAGAAACAAGTGAAATGATGAACTGTGAGCACAGGACCTGTTATCAGAGCTCTAGGGGCATTTTTCCAGCTGTGACCTTCAGCAGCTCTGAACAGTGCAACAGAAAGGCAGCAGAAAACACTTTATTTATCTGTATATGTAATTTATATATAATATATATAGAGATATTATATATATTATATATATGTGTGGACTAGGAAACCTGAGGGACCTCTCTTACAAGGTATTGTATTATTGCAATGATCTTTCAGTTTCTCTGTCCCATCCACTGGGCATAGGGAGTCCACCTGGGCAGGAGGAGTTCAAAATGGTACCAGGTGCTTCGGAAGCATCCCCTACCACAGGCAGCCTCCTGCTACGCACCCTGGAGCCATGAGGCAGAGCAGAGACTGGTGTGCAGCCTGTGCAGAAGGGACCAGAGGTCCAGAGTAACACAGCAAGGGGTCACAGCTGATCTGAGTGACGTTGGGAGACAAGACTCAGCAGGAGGCTGCAGAGCAAGAGGATGGATGATGCTATGTATTAAATTGCACATTGTTTTACACACCACCTTATGTGTTTGCATGAGAGGTTTCCTTTTGGTTCTATTTTTTTAAGCTGATTTTAAACCAAGCCCATATTGTGTTGCTGTGTTAGCTTTTTTTTTCCCCATGATTCCATTTTTTCTCTTGTTAATAATGAACTGAATGAGCATAAAATCCAGTTTTTTTAACTTATTTTTTAAGCTGTCTCTATTGTAAATAGACTCTAGATCTACGGTGTTTAGGTAAGAAATACTCTACTGGCCACATGGAACAAATGTACTCTGTGTTGCTGTGGAAAACCTGAGACTTTGGCTTTCCCTGTACCTGTGGGTGCAGGTGAAATGCTCGATTCTAGCTTGCAACACTACACTGGCATTCCCTTCTGCAAAAGCCCCCAGCTGTGCCTTGGAAGGACACTCACACCTTTCAAAATCAGTAACAGAACTGTTCCATGCCACATTCCCAGCTGTGCTGTATGCAGATGGTGGGGACCTTCCCAGCAGCCATCCTTCCAGCACAGCAGGGACTTCGTCTACTGCTCTGGGGCTTGGCAGGTGAACGCGCAACCACCTCATCTTGTTCTGTCTCAGATGTCTTGTCATAAATCCTCTATTTGAAAATGGGATCTGCTCCCCTTTTCAAGGTCATCTTAGAAAACTGAATTGAGTGGTCTGTCCTTGCAGGTCTGTGGAGCAGAGAGATAAAGAGCTCCACCCATCTCCTGTGCACTGGGATTTTTCAAGTGAGGTGACCACTGGTGCTGAGACAGTTGGCCCTAAACTGAGGCATCCCTTTGGCTTCCACACTTGTTCCATTACTGGAACACAGCCTTGTGCGAAGCTGGGGGGAGACCTGTACAGCCTTTGAGAAGGAGCTCTGTTGCTGAGCACTCATAGTACGGGTAGAAGAGTGCTCCCACCTTACAAGGAGGAGGCAAATGCTGTTTCTCAGGCATCTGGTGCCAAGTACCAGAACAGAGGAGGTCACCATATGAGTACAAGCTGGTAAGTCTTGGCCCATTCCCCCTCCCCCTAATTTATAGGGATGTGTGTATGTGTGTGTGGTGCTGGTCCCTTCTCTTCAACATAACAGTTGTCGGTGTGTCAGCCAGTGCATGGCACACACGGGCCATGATTTTCAGAGAACCGCTGTATAAGGCTGTATATGTACTGTATGGTGGGAAGCTGTCTGCTTATCATGCATTGCAAGGAGCCCTGCAGGGACTGCGCAGCTTCTTGGGACAGAAAACAGTGCTGCAGAACAGATGCAGCTGTTAGCCTGGTGGAGGGCAGGAAGGATTCTACTGTGTTGGTGGAACTTACCCTGAAAGAACAAGCTTTGGTGACGGATTCCTGTTCAGCATCAAGCCCCCTACCTCACTGATCTTGTTCTGGCTGCTGTAAATGTCAGTCCCTGGAGAAGTGGAGTAAGTGATACAGAAGTCCTTAAGATGCTAACCACAATGTTCCTGTTCTGGGTTTGAACTTTTTTGTGGGGGGAGGGACATCCGTTTTTCCCCTAATAGCCTGTCCCCCTCATGAAGTCACATAGAGAAAGAGATTATATATTCCATGGCATAGCTGACCGTATCGAATGGCTCATGACAACTAGTTGGTTACCAGTGTTTCTTCCAAGGAGACATATATTTTTAATAAACAGAGAGTTGCAAAGAACTCTTGTCTTTGAGACTTAACTCTTGTAGAGTCCTTTATTATGTGCCAGGTCTGTTGTTTTGGTGCCGAGTCTAGCAATCCCTGATAATAGTCTCTCCAAAGCAAACTTTGTGATAGTGGTTTAAAGAAGGTTGCGTATTTTGTATGAGGTGGTCACTGAGAACTTGTCTAAAAGCAAAAGGATTTTATTTTAAAGGAAAGAAAAGGAAGTGGGCTTATTTATAGCTTTAACCAGGCCATTGAAAAGCTCTTTTGATTGAGTTATTGTCATATAGGTAGACTCTGGTCTGATGACATCATAAAATGTATTCTGGGTTATGGCTTTGATTGTGGGGAGTTTGCTTTACAAATTTAGATCAAGTAACAGGGTTTATAGGATGCTATATAATTGTACCTGTGTTGGATATAAAGGCAGCAAAGTAAAGATATAGTCCAGCTAATGTAGAGTGTCTTTTTGCAGGTTAACATGCTGTTGAGGCATCAGGAGTGTTCCCTGAAAGACACGTGGTTAGTTCTTCCCAGTAAGGGTGACACAGCACTGGAAGGGGCTGCTCATGGCAGGCTTGTGGAGTGTCTTGAAACATTTAAAGTCTGCCTGGACATGTGTGACTTGATCTAGGGGCTCCTGCTGTGGCAGGGAGATTGGACTAAATGATCTTTCGAGGTCTCTTCCAATCCCTAATGTTCTGTGATTCTGTGATCATTATACATTCCTGTCTGAATCTGCTCTGTCGTTCAGTTGAGTAACTGAAAGGAGAGTGTTTTGTGTTTCAAATACTGGGGTTTTTTTCTTTCAAACTGCACTCAGAAGTAGGGGATTTCAGTGGAAGAAGAGTCTTGTACTGAACAGTTTACAGACACTTCAGAGTTTATGAAGCTCACTTGGACAAATGCAGTTTAGAAACTCCTTTAACTGTCTGGTCGACAGTTCTGTGGTGGTGGTTGTTTATAAAACATTGGAAGATGAACCAGTTGCTAACTCTGCTAGCGTTCACCACTCACAAAATCAAACTTTTGGAATGCTGAAGCTGTTTGATGTAAAGCATCGCAGGAACACTGTTGTTCAATAGATGCACTAAACAGGCTTCTCTGTCCAGTCCACAGAGTTAGATCCAGTAACTCTGAGTTGCTCTCTGTGAATCTGCAGATACTTCTAGACAGTCCATGATGTGTCCTGAGCTGATGTGTCGTCTTGATCTGCTTCAACAGGGAAACATTAAGGTTCCAGTGGGGAGAGGAACATGGGATTATGTTTTCAAGTCATGTCACTCCTGTAACATGGAGGCCACCACTGGAAGAGTAACTGCTGTGATAAGTAAGGGAGGCATGAAGGGAAAGAGCTCTTTCAAAGCCTTTTTAATTAGCTATTTTTCTCTTGAAGACCAAATTGCTTTTCGTACCAGGACCTTACTAAAGTCCTTCTGGACCATACAATAGAAGAGCATTGTCCTATTAAGTCCTGTCTCATTGTAAAAGATAGGGAGAGTGCTGCTTTTCTTTCACAAAATACCCTGCTATGGATGCCTACAAATTAATCTGCTTAAGACATTTCTAGACAATTAGACCATTAGCTGCTTGTGCTATAGAGATGTATCTGTGCTTCTGCCTGGAGGTCTGTTTAACTGTCTTGCTCCTTGCTAAGCAGAGGAGCACAGGATTTGACAGGCTACTGGAAGAGGGGTTTTAAAGGTATTTAATCATTGTTTCCTTAAATTTTTTTCTCTTACCTTTCAGTTAGCTCAACTAAATGACAGCACAGATTCAGATAGGAACGTATAATGATACCCCATTAACCACTTTTTTTTCTTCCAGTGAACACTCCTGTTCTCCACACTTAAAGGTACTAGGAAAAGATACTGCTTGTCTTCACAACTACTTCTCTCTGAAGTTAATACTGGAGATGCAGACACCTGGACAGCTGTCTTAGAGCTTTTCTTGCTAATGATGCTTGGCAGCATAACCTTCACAAGCTGCTATTCTCTGCTATCTTCAAGCTGCCAGAGCAGGATTCACAGCATTAAAACATCTGCTGTAGAGTAGGAAAAGTTATCATGTCAAAGGTGTCTCTTGAAGAAGCCTGACCTCTAGTGCTTATTTATAGCACCCTCAAAAACAGGAATCATATTGTTTTAGTCTTTTAATTTTAAGGGAAAAACACTAATATCAGTCAGTGCAGCATCTGCTAATTGTAAAAGCACTCAGGAGCACAGTGGTACTGCCAGTACCTTGGGGTCACACTCACCCCGGCAGTGATGGCAGTATTTCCTCCTCTAGTTCCAGTCCAGTATTTGACAAAAGCTTCTGCCCAATGCTCTTAGATTCAGCCTTGTCAAACTCACTTGATTTGATCAATTCTAAGTTATTGTGGCTGGACTAGGCCCTCTTCCTTCCTGCCTCTCCAGAATGCTCAGTGCAGACACAACATCAATGACAGTGATGCTCTTCTAGACTGTATGGTGGGAGGTACTCCAAGGTGCACAGCAAGTGGAAAGCTGCTGCGGAGCCACCTACTGCAGATCTCTCTGGATGAGAGGAGGCAGAAGGGGCTCCAGGGTTCAGCACTATGGCTGTATCTTCTCTGCCTGGCCCCACTCCCTGACTTCTAGAAGGACTTTTTTTTCCTGGGTAGGTTCCTTGCACCCACATTCCTAGTGGCTTAGTGGTAAAAATACCCTATCCCTGGATGCATTCTCCAAGTCAGGTTGTATTTCCTTTGTGCCTCTAGGCTGTTGCTGTTCCCCAGTTAGGACAATACCAGATGAGGAAGAAAGGGCATAAAATACAGGCTGGGAAAAGGGGGGAAATTTGTGAACTTTTCCCCCAGAGGATGAATTTGTGTTCTCAGAAGCAAGGAGAAAATGCAGTTACAGAACAAGCATCCAGCACACTGTAGCTTCCACAACATCGAGACAACATCGAGTAAAGCAGAAGCTACTGCCGCAACGCTGCCCTCTGGAGCAACCTGTTAACATCTCAGGATGCGCACTCGGACTCTAAACTACCTCTTGGGAATGGTCACTAGAAATCCTGGTCTGATTCAACTCGAAGAATTAAAACCTTTGGTAAGTACTAAGTCTGGAATAAGATGTGCAATGCAAAAATGTGCAGCAAAGAGGTAAGAAGTACTAGCAGCAGCGTCTTAACTGATCTGATCGGGATTCCTTAGTTAAGTCTGTAGCATCAAAGAAATCAAACTGAGCGCATCCAAGGAAAACATTCAAATTAGTCTGGCTACAGGCAAAACCACATTCAGTGCTTGGTGCATTCAATGGCTGTATGCAATTACCTGTTACCACTCACAGGGCAAACATGACATTGTCACCTAGGACAGTGTAACACCTTCAGCTGTTTGTGTTTGTGCAAGTCAGAACTGAGAAAGATAATTAAAGCTGCCCTGGCAGGCATCAAGGACATCCAACAGGTAGCAATGGATGGCATCATTTACAGTCCCTTCATTAATGTGTGTCACACCCTGACTGATCAGAAAAGAGAAATGATGTGACTCAGGTTTGTGGATTCACTTGGGTCAAGTTAAGGGAGACTGGCACCACAGGTCCATACAAAAATCAACTTTAGTGAAGTTACCAGATGTCAAACTCAGAAATCAAGCAGACTTGATACAGGCAAGAAGCTCATCTCTATAAAGGTGGTGAAACACTGGAACAGGTTACCCAGAGAGGTGGCAGATGCCCCATCCCTGGAGAAGTTCAAGGTTACCCTGGATGAGGCTCTGTGCAACTTTAACTAGTTGGAGATCACCCTGCTTGCTGCAGGGGGGTTGGACTAGATGACCTTTGAAGGTCCCCTCCAACCCAATGCATTCTGTGATTCTATTCTACTTATTATACTTAAAGTTATTATGGGACACAATGTTTGTCACTGTTAAGCTTACTGTAAGTACTTTAAATGTTACATGCATACAAAAAATGTCACTTACCAACACATCAGTTTTTTGTGTCAGGTAAGGGATCTCTTAGCAGAGGGACACTTCTCAAGGTTATCCTTAACTCAAGGGAGTCAGCTGCTGTGGAGGGAGAGCCCTGATGTCTGCAGCTATTCATAGCACAAAGTTGTTATGTTCAGACTTTTCGCTGGATTAATGCAGCCCAATCTCCAGCCAAAGTAGTTTTTGGGGGTTTGGAGCTGTCACTGATAATCTAATCCCTTTTTGTGCAAGGCTAACTTCGATTAGGTCTACTTGCTGAGCATCTGTCTGGCTAGGGTTCCGTTAGTTGAAACAGGAGGAGTGCATGCATCTGTAAACAGCAGTACCTAGTCAAAACTTTCTGTGAGCTAAACTGTACCTGCTCTTTTATTCTAACTATATTGTTAATTCAGAGCTGTATGCCAGTTTCTTGTCCATATTGAAATGGACTGAAAACTAAACAATCCAATGAACATTTATGTAGCAAGGCAGTTTGGACATCCAGAGGAGATGAATGGAAACACTCTTATTGTTCTCATTGCCACTTAACTGTTTGAGATCAGGTATTTGAACCAGCTGACCACACAACAGCAGACACATCTCAAGAAAATTACTCCTCAGAGGAAAACATTTCTATTTATTCAATAAATGCTTCCAAAACAGAACATAACGTAACTGCCAACAAGAAGGTGATCCAGTTTTCTTTTCCACTGGTCCCATACTTAGAGAGACTTTCATTTAGTAGAACATTTCTGAGAGAGACTGCTCCTCCTTTGTAGCTATGGCTGTCCTTCTTCATTTGAAAGAAATCTTTTTGCTCTGTCCAATTTGTCCAGAACCTCACTATAAAGACCAATCATCTGGAGAGCACAAGCACCATAGTTGTCAAGGATGGATAAAGTTGTATCATTCAACTAGATAACCAAGTGACAAAGAACAGGAGCAAAGGAATAGTCTTCCAGCTATCACCAGCTTCTATACCCAAAAATCTCTGTAAAGTGTTTAGCACAGATTTAAATGCAGTCATTTGAGAAAGAGATCTGTGCATCCTAACAGAGACAGTTTCACTTACACTAACCAAGTTTATAGCAGGGTCTTACATCAGTGCATAAACCTAGTCACGGAGTCACAGAACAGTTGTGGTTTGAAGGGAGTGATACCACTTCTTACTCTCTTAACTGATGCACTGAAAACGGAATAAAAGTTGGACCAGCTCTTAATTTCCCAGCTCATGCAAAAGAGAATGAACAACTAACACACCAGACAAAGGTAGGAGCTCCAAAAACTGGAGAGAAGTTTCCTTGTGACAGAGTAAGAAAAAGTGTCACTTTCTACAGAGGTCCTAGCCCTAAAATTTCTCCCTCTCAAGGAGTGGCTATGTACACCTGAATAGATGAGCTTTAATTGATTTTACTCACATGATCTTAAATCTGATTGATTTCTAGTCTGGGATTGATTTCTAGTCTGGTCTCGAGTATTGTAAAAGTTGAAAGTTTTCACACAAGGGTTGATTTAAATAAACTGACACGTTGATTTCAGCAAAAGTAGGCAAGGCACAAGGGTTCTCTCCCACAGCCATGAACAGTGAAATTTATTTCCAATCAGCTATTTACATGATGCTTCCAGCAGAAGAACACATTTCATTGTCTAGCAAAACTATTCTGGCCTCACTTTGAAAATATCTTTTAGCATCTGGCTCCCCCAACATACTTAAGTACCATGTTTCTCTTGGAATTCTTAACAGATCATCTGTAGTGGGTTTTTTGCCCAGATCCTATCTCAAATTCAGGCCAGACATCAAATACCACATCCTCAAATCCATCTGCTTACACTTACATGGCCTTCGTAGCTTTTCTTCAGAGATCCTAAGTGATTGAGGAAACGCATTCCTAATCCACACCACTCCTCAGCTTCCTTATATTTACCAATGGCATACTGAAATATTCCAGTATTCCAGGCTCTTGTCATCAGCCAAAGGATCTCCATTTCTGGGTAAGCATCCTGAAGTGACAAACAGGAAACAACAACCCATCAGAAAACAGATTCTTCACTTTATACCTGGAATTGGGAATGACACCAGGATGGAAGTATGCTTTACAACAGCCGATATGCAAACGAGCTCAACTTGCTGCCACAGTCACTTCCACTTTCTCCAAACAGTAGTGAATAGCAGGACATAGTTGCTCACTACAGATTAGAAGCAGCATTATGTCTATGTTCAGAATTCTTCTATGCACTGTGGCAACAGCTTTCCAGATTGAAAGCTGCTTGTGTAACTGCAAAAAAGAAGCCAAAGTACCCAACAAGACCTAAAATCAGGTGGGGAACTTACGCAGTTGGGGAAGGACAAGCAGTTATTTTCCATGCAAATCCTGAAGAAGAGGCTAGAAGGATTTCTTTCCCCTTTCTGATAGATACTTACCCTAAGTAAGAGGGTCTAGAATGACTATTTGAACTGCAGTATCCATTTCTCAAGAGATCTAAACCATGAGTGATGTACTGATTAATTTATAATACACTGATGTGATACCGCAATGTCCTTCTCCAATCATAGTACCAATTAGTACTTGCAGTCTCATTCATGGCAGCAGAAGGCCTTCTAATACTTTGAAATGCTGCAGTTATGAGTTTCAGTCTACATTAACATTTCATTCCTCTCCCATAAGAACTTTATCAAAGTTATAGATGAGAACATTGAGGAACGGCAGGCGTGAATGTGAACACATTCTGGGTTTGGGGTAAGTCAAGAACAGCATCTCTTTATGCTACTTTTATAAAAGAAGAGAGATTCAAACCTGACTGAAGTTCTGAAAAGGAATACTCCTTAACTGATTTTTATGCATGAAATTCTAAGTAGAAATATCTGGCTTCCTCAATGCAACTGCCTTCACTGTACAGCATTATACTTCGGGACTGAACAGAACACCAGAAAAGCTTACTGAAAGATTTTACTCTCCACATACCTATCCTCATAGTAACAAGGCACACAGTGCCACAAGTACTGACAGCACAGGAATCAGTTCTAGGTAATTTGGAAAAAACAGTAACACAGTAAGTTCCCAAATACATTTAACAAGACAGAGCTGAGAAAAAAGCAAGATGAGTATCCAAAATTTTAGCCAGCTTTACAGTGATCCAGAAGAGTAATGTACATTTAAATAAACATATTCAGCATAAGAATGTTAGAAAGCAAGAGAAGCAAAAATGGATATTCTAGCTCAAGGTGTTTCTAAAATAGGCACTGAAAATTTGGCTTTAAATGTCTCTAAAAGAGCTCTCACAAAACCCGGGAAAATTCAGAATTAATTCAGAAATATCCAAGAGGCACTTATTTTAAGGTAAATTCAGTGTACATGAAGAAGTCTTAGCTGCTCCACATATAGCTCCACTTAATGCTCAGTCTGATGAGATTTTTTTTTTTTTAAAATATGTTCAGGATCATCTCCCCACCTCGTTTTCCTGTTCAACTTACTGTTCTGCTGACAACACTCAGAGCATCTTCAAAGTAGTCCCACACCTCATGCAGTACACAGGCATCCAAGTCTGTCAATCCAGTTGGCAAACAAAGATTAATCAAACTATGTAAGCACTTGCTGAGAAATGAAACAGAGCAAAAAAGGAAACATTAAACACCACATGCACAAGCAGCTACATTTTTGATCAGCAACGCAGCAACTTAGGACTGTCAGACAGACAGGACTACCTTGGTGCTTACTGCACTCACGTTCTTACAGGAGAAACATACACTTTCCTAATATCAGCTCTCATTTATAGAAACTATGCAAAAAGAGAGACAAGAACAAGTATTTCATTACAGGCTGCCCAGGGGAGTTGTGGAGTCTCCTTCACTGGAGATGTTTAAAACCTGCCTGGATGCATTCCTGTGTGACTTGGTCTAGGTGAGCCTGGTGTGGCAGGGGGATTGGACTAGATGATCTTTCAAGGTCCCTTCCAATCCCTAATGATTCTATTATTATTTTCAGTGCTGGCCTCTAAAGTAACACAGAAGGAAAGACAGTATTTTCTACGGTGCTACACATGACAGTGAGGAAAAAGTATCTTTTCTGACTTCACCAATAAGAACTAAGTAATCAGCATCCTCAGAAAATCACTAACAAATGCATGCTCTGATTTCTCAGTGTGAAATCAGAAAGGCAGTAATAACAGTTGCCTTTGCCCAGTGACGACTGCAAGGAAATTGGAAAGGAGCAAAAAAAACCCTTTATGGGATAATAGTAAGTGAGAGGACACACACACCAGGTTGCTTTTCAGATACCCTAAGACACAGCTTAAAGCCAGCTACCCAAAAAATAAATTACACATGTACTATGGCATCATATCACTGTCTTACAACCCATGGCTTTCTTCTCAGCCCTTCACTTCATTGTCTTTGAAATACCTAGCTCAGTAATGCAGAGTATCATTAGAAATTAAGACCTTCCTTGTAAGAAACAGAGAGAGACATCTTCTGGACCCATTTTCCATTTTCCTACCTCTACAGATTAATTTATTGGAAACATGACTTACAAAAAACATTCCAAGCAAGCAAACTGCAAGTAACACATGTGTTAGACAGTCATACTTGAGAGACACACTGGTTGGCCAGCAAGAGCTAGAACTATGCAGATAAACTAAAATCCACCTTTTTTCAAATTGCAGGTTTTATTTCCTGTCAGCATTTCCAGTCACAGCCTTATGGCACAGATAAGGGGTACCACTAACCTAAATTTCACAGCATCAAAGACAGGCTGCTTTCTGTGAAGGTTCAGCGCACTCTTGAGAGCTTTCTTACACAGTACAGGATATTGAGCTGGAGATTCCATTGCTAATGCTTAAAAGCAAAAGAAAATGAAGAAAGAAATTATGTGAGCTAGATTTTAATCTCACAGGTCTCTAAAATGAACTACAGCATGTTTTCAGATCCTTGTGATAAACAGTTGAAAAGAGAAGGAGTTCCTAAGCTGGTCAGAAGCTAGTGCTTCTCTACTACCATCTGACTGTGCACATCATCAGTGAGAATTACAAGGCAAAAGCAGAGTAGATTTGTAATTTAGAAGCAGTCTCACCTCTGTTTACTTCTGGTGCAGTAACCAGTAACAAAAAATACGGAAGAGGTGTCTAATGTAAAAAGTACTGCAGCTTTTGTCTTCTTCACAATGAAAATCTGGATGGAAAAATTAGGCAGCAGTGGAAACTCAGTATGGTGTTTCCAAGCCCAGGTGCATACTCCCTCAAGACAAGCGAGGTAAGTATGTGCTTATGCAATCCTTTGTAATCCATTGCAAAGATTTGCCACAGTAGCTTTAAACTTTACTCATCTTGCCTGGATACTCAAGATTCCTCTAGATCTTCCAGGAGGCATGACAAAAACTGTGATGAAAGTAAGGTGCAGTACAGGGAAATGTGATTTACAAATCAATGTACTAGTTTTAAGTTCAACCTCCTCATCTATCCAAAGTCCACATGTTAAAACTTCTCTTTGAGGCATAATCAGCCAGAGTGATTCTACAAGTTAGACCCATTTTCTGCATGCTACTTAATAAGCCTGGTCACCCCAAATGAACAGAAAAGAGCAACAAAAACTGGTTTTTATTACTGAAGAACTATGAAATTACAAATGCAGTTCTTACATGCAATGATTTCCAGTGTCTTGACCTCTGTTTGTGGTTGCTCCCATACTGACTCCATAAGATTGTGGAGTGTTGGATCATTCAATTTGGATCTCGCTTCAAATTCATAAAGCAGCAACAATGTGTCTGTTGGGTCTTTAGCAAAATCTCCTACGAAAAAGACGGAATTATCTGCACATAATGAATAATTTTCTTAAAGCCACATGCTGTACAGTAAGGAATCCACTTTGCTTCCAATAGGCAGAAGAAAACATTAAGGTACTCAGATTTACAGCAGAACAAGTGGAACTCTGAAACATTATCAGAAAAACCTCAGACATCCAAAGCAGAATCTCACCAACCACCATGCCCCTTCCCCATCCCCTACCAAAACCAATTTGGTAGTTCTGTAATTGACTAGATTTATGCAACCCTGCTACCCAAGAGAATAGCTACTAGGGAAGCCATTTTCCTAGCCGGGCAGAAGAGATAAGAGAAGACCAGCAGTTCAAGCAGGTCAGCTTATGAAAAATACCAGCAGACTCAATTTTTTCATACAGCTTGTGCCCTTTGTGGCAGAAAAGCTCTCAGGAAATCCTTAAACATAAAAGGCTGGAAAACAGAAGAACTGCTAGGAAGGTGCAAGCTTGATATAGATGCCAAACAATCCTTTACCCAACTATCACAAAGACCTTTGTTTTTACATCTAAGGACTTTCTCAGCTTCCTCGTGGGCAAGACTTGTCCATACATTGGCCCAGGAAGCAACAGGCTACCACTCCGTAAAGCTCTGCAGGAGAAATTCCAGTATGCCCCTTTCTGGAGATAATCAACCCCTTGAGACTTGAAAGATGGAAAAAAAAAAAAAGGGAAGGTCCTGGAGAATAAATCTTATAAGGAGAGATTGAGAGAGTTGGGGCTGTTTAGTTTGAGGAAGAGGAGGCTAAGGGGAGATCTCATCACTCTCTACAACTATCTGAAAGGACATTTTAGAGATGTTGATGCTGGTCTCTTCTCACAGGTAGGTAGTGACAGAACCAGAGGGAATGGTTTCAAGGATAGGTTTAGGTTGGACATCAGGAAAAAATTCTTCATGGAAAGAGTGGTCCGGCACTGGAATGGGCTGCACAGGGTGGTGGCCAAGTCACCATCCCTGGAAGAGTTTAAGAGACTTTGAGATGTAGTGTTGGAGGATATGGTTTAGGGGTGAACTCGCAGAGTAGACTTGATGGTTGGACTCAATGATCCCAAGGGTCTTCTCCAACCTGTATGATTCTAAGATTTCTGAATTATTTTGCCTTCTAATGCAAAAGAGCAAAGAGAATCTCAAATCCAGGCCATACAAGGAACTTTTCATTCTGAAATCTGAAGGGGAAAAAAAACCAAAAAATCAGCAAGTACATTTCTTGACAAAATGTAAACAGATCTTACACTTGAAACTCCAAACCTATAGCTGCAAAGAAACCAGAGCACAGGTCAGACAAAGAACACCTAATGGAATTTTTCCACCAATAACCTACCAAAAAAGGGGAATGCATATCCTCTAGAATAACAGTCACCTGCTATCTCCACTGTAAACTGAAAGAATACCAGTCTCCAGTAAAGTCTGATTTGAAGTGACAGGGAACAGAGTGTGGGTTTTGGCACTTCACAGTACGGTAGCAGGACTTTCTGTTCTCTGAAGTGCATTATATGAGAAGAGGCTAGTACAACTATTAAAAAAGTTAAAAGCAAATCCACTCAAAGCAAAAACCTTGGAGTTTTTTAAGACAAAACAGTCAACCCAACACCACTCTATTTGTTCCACCACACCTACAGAATAGAAAGTCTGCAATGACATTAAAAAAACCCAGTACTTCTCTTTGCCAATTCATGTAGCAGATGTATTACCATATATCTGCTCCAACACTCTTCAGCTAAGACAGCAATTCCATATGCCCTTTAATTTTCATTAGTACAGGGACCAAGTCTAAGCTTTGCACGTGCTGAACAGACACACATTGTAGCTTACCTGTTAATTTCAGAACTTTCCATATCTCCTTGCATGCCTGGAGATGTTGAAGGGCCTGAGTCAAAAGTTCTGTCTAGTTTGCAAAATTTAAGAAGTTATTTTTGTCACATTTTTAAAAGCAAAAGGAACATACACATCACAGCCAACAGGATCTTTATGCCTAGCTATAAATAAATATTTAGCCTAACTGTTGGCACAAAGTTGTGATGGACAAACGCACAACATAGTATTTCTTTTCAGCCTACTCTAAGCAAACCAAAGCAAGCTTCCTTTTATTACCTAGTTTTCTTTTTTCATGCTTCTACATATGTGTCTTTTGCTCATTGGACAGAACCCCTGCTCACGTGCCTAAGTCTTTAGTGATCTGCTAGGTTAATTAGCTAGCAAGCAGAGTTTATGTATTTTGCAACCCTTTTCCAACCCCCTACACCCAGGTGCCAGCGGTTCCCATGTTCAAATCTGCACTTGTGCCGCCTTTTCTTCTTCTTCTAATCTTGTCTCCATGGCAGTGCATTCCTGTACTTCAGCTCTCCCATGGCTTATGTTTTACTAGGCCTAACATGACCTTGAGTTCCTTATCAACTACTTATTCAGTGTTTTGTTCTGCCACACCTAACTAGTACATAATCGATGCTTGTTATTGCTTGGTTTGGGTTGGTTGGCTGGTTGGTTGGTTTGTTTTTGGATCTGTCCTCTTTTTCAAATACCTCTACATCTCAGACAAAGCCTCCTCATGCTGAACTTTCCATTGGTCCAGAAAGAACTACACTAATTCCTATGGGATATCTTTTCTTTTTATCACACAAACATAAAACAGTGAGACTGTTATCAAGACTGATCCCACAACACAAATTGCTGTGCACTGCTTTCTACAACACTTTCTACAATAATTACAGCAGACTTTCCTATTTCCCTTATAACCACTGTACATCTTCTTTAACCTTCTTACCACAGTAAGTGTAACATCCCAAAAAGGGAGGTATGCATAAAAGAACAAAAAAAACAAAGACACACAAAATAATTGTGAGCTTTATCACAACCATACTGGTAACTCCTTTCAGCAATTGTATAATCCTAAAGACACATGTATCTGCCTGATCAACCAATGCTTAGCAACCGACTCCTCACATAACATATAAGGCAGACTGAAATTACTGTAACAGAAGGTACTGACAAGACCCTTTGCTGGTCTAAATCTATGCAAATCCACTGAAAGAAACAGAACTAATTAACAGAAACATTCACAATTGATAGAAAAGCACCAGGTACACTGAATCTAATTAACTATGTAAGGTTCTTATTCCTACATTCTCAGTATCCTGTTCTGAGTAAAAACTAAGACCTCAAAATCAAAAGAAAAAAAATGCTGAACTGATACAAACAGAAGCAGTTAACAGAGGAATGCTCTACCTGTTCAGAAAGTGTTGCTTGTCTCCCCAGTTCCAGATCAACTGCAACTGCCACTAAAAGGCATGTCTTCTGAGCTATCAGAACAGCTTTGTCAGCAGGACAAAACTGGGACAACTGACACAAAAATTGGGAAAAGTCATGAGAATTCTACCCATATAAAGTTTGCTGAGCCGCCTCTATGGCGTTTTTAGTAAACCGTCATGCATAGCATACATTCCTATTCTACTTGTACAGATACACAAGAAGATTATTGAAAGTGTAAAGCAGTGTCGGAGTCACCTTTCTACAAATACATACAAAACTAAGTGTTGGCAGTTCTACATGAAGATTAGGACTAAAATACTTAACATGCTTAAATTTATGATACATTTCCAAACATCAGACCATGTACTTTAGAAAGTTCTCATTGAAGTCTAATTTTCTTATGAATTTTTTAAGCCACAGAATGTAAAGTATGGCAATACTACTTATATTTTGTATTAAAAAACACTGCAGCAAACAAGCATGTCTCCAAGGAGATACCTGACACATCAGTGTAACTTCTAATAGAACAAGACACATGACTATACTTCTCAATCTGAGACAGTATTAGCAAGAGTACATACCTTGAAAGACAGTAGGAAAAAATCTCTCATCTTTTCAGGACTGCCCCGGAGCTGTACGGCTAAGTTCCAAGCTAACAAGGACAGTAAAAAAAAAAACAGGAAATAGAACAAAATATTCAGTGTTATGGGATGCCAATCTTCTGATAAGCTGTTCACATTCTACAATTTCATAATCAAAATATAATCACCAGCTCATATAGGAGCAGCAAAAATATTGTTATTAGTGATCTGTTACAACAGCTTAGTCATTATTTCAAATATCATCTTAATAACTTCATCACCAACTATCTATTCTACTACATACCCTACCCATAGAAAAACATTTCATAAGAGAAACATTGGTAGAAACATTTTCTTATGTTAGTAAACAAAGCCAGTATCTGAACCACAATGGTGAACAATATATTTAAGGTAAGTGGGAAAAAAAAAAATACAGAGACTCACAACATGGCAATTAACCACACAATTCTAATTAGTAGATGGGCCATCTAAAGACAGTGAAATCATTTATGTATGAAAATCTAACCTAATTAAGCATTTAGATTCTAGAGTGACTTTCCAGATTCTAACTTGCATGTTACTTTATTCCCCAGGCCATGGTTTTGCAGTCTCTGATTTGTTCATTCAAAGCAAGAATGCTCCTTAGGGAAGTTTATGACCACCACAGATTCCACTCACACTTGTTTTCTGTGTTTGATCTCTGCTGCTTTTGTTCCTCCTTTTGCTACTCTTTACTGGAGTGTAGCTACACTGTGAGGATACGTGCAAAAGTTCATAATGGCAGATGCCTTCTGCTATTGATTTCAACTATTTTTGTCTCCTTTATACTCTGGCAGAAGAAACAGTCTGATAAATTGCTTCAATCCTTACTCTACACTTTTTCCCCCCCCACCCCCGACAGCAAACACACTGACTCCTTTACCCAAACAAGTGAAACAAAGACATCTAAGAATGAGGACCCAAAGACACTGCTTAGGATAGCTCCATGAAAGCTGCATTTCCTACTAGAAAACACTTTATGATGATGTTTGCTGCTTGGATTTCATAGAGTGTAGTTGAAGGCAGACCCCAGGACTGCTCATTTAAGAGACATATGAAGACAGTCTGAGTGGCAGATTTAAGCTCCAAGCACTAGTACACTCATCTGAACTTCCTAATTCTTATTTTGCCTACAGGAGAATATGATTGGCAGTCAGGTTTTTTTATTGCTCTTAGCAGAACTGTTTTTTCAGACACTGAATAAAACATTATTCAACTTGCTTGATCTTAAATTTTACTTTTGTAACAGTCTTGGTAGTGAAGGGCTAAGGCGAATTTTGAACAATTTTATCACGGACACTTACAACAGTTTCTGTGGTGAAGGGAATAATGTACCAGTTATCCCATCAAGGAGACCTTGTTTGAGTATTTCTCTTGATAACTGACTTAGAACATGAGCCAGATCAGATAGTTACAGAAGACAGAAAATGCAGCAGGAGAACTTTGTTAAGGCAGCGACTTCCAAAGGTGACAAGTTTTATAAATCTACTATATATTTAAACAAATACTTATTCCTAAAGGTCTGGCTAAGTGAAGGGTATTCAGTTTAGATTTTGAGAGTTCAACCTACCAACTTTTCTAAACCAGTGAGCTTCAAGGTTCCCCATGTCCCCTGCAAATTTCTCTTCTGTGAAAGCCTCAGCAAGTTTCTTGTGAGCTGCAGAAAATGTGGTGTTCAGTAAGCACTTTCTGAGAAGAACAAAAACATTGTCATGTCTAATCACTACAAAGCAGAGGTTTCCAAAACTCCCAGATAATTCCTGATGAAGTTATTATCTCAACTTAAATCTAATATGCTTGACCAGAGAGGCCTGTAGAAACATTCAAACAGCATTTTGCATTTTAGGTAAGATACCTAAAGCTGCGGACAAGTACTCCCTCTTCAAAGTTTACTGACACTGAAGTCTAAATGCAGAGGAGTTTTATTGAATGTCACAAAAAGTTAAGGTTTTTTTAATTTAGTAAGTTTGAGGCCTTTCTTCAAGGAAAAGTTAATTCATTTTAGTCTTCGTTCTCTTTTCCCAGTTACAGTAAGAATGGCTACTGCAGAGTTCTACAACCTCATTAAGTTTCTTGTCAGAAAAAAGGGGTAATAATTTTTTTTAATAGTGAAAATAATTACTACTTCTGATGGAGAAAAGCTCTCTGTAAAACTCCTGTACTCCGGTTCTTTTTCAAAGGACAGCACAATTCAAAAGTGGGAACCAATTTTGACAAGTCTCTTCTTTTACCAATTTTTTACTACTCCTTGCAGTTTTCTAAGTCTTCCAGAGCAAAACAAAAAAAAAAACCACATTAATTTTTAAAACACTCCCTTTTAAACAGCTAAAACAGCAAAGACCTCCATTTACATTCAATTAATACCAGTGAAAAGTTATTCCGTTAGTCCAATTTACAAACACAAATTTGTTCCTTTTGTGCCATAAAATACGTACTAGCTTGGTTCCTGCCAATGCAGTCAGGGTAGAAGACTGCTACGTGAGGCCACCCAGGCTGTGGCTTGTACCCAAATATTTGAAGTTTGCATGCATGGCCTTATGAAAGACTAAAGGGAAGCTACCTTGAAGAAATTCCCCCTTTATCTGATAGAAGCTCCCCAGCACAGGCTTTACTAGAAACAACTTTTTCTGACACTGGCTTGCAAACTTTTCATAGCATAAACCTGTTGCATTGGGATTCAACTTCAAAATACTGATGAATTTTCAGTGATTTCTCCGAGAAGCTGGGAACTTAGACTGAAATAAGGTGTCTAAACATTCAGGTTGTATAGACCTAATCATAACAATAAAACATTCACAGATGGAAGAACTAGAGAAAACAAACAAAACAAAAGCATACCCAAGGTCAAGTAAGTTAGCATTGAGTTGACATCTTCATCTCTAGAATGGAGAAGTTAAGTTTTAGAAAAGGTTTGATTATCTTTCTTACGACAGAACACATGATTTATGTTGGAATAAAACATCACCATAATTATGGATATAATCATTCTTCTGACAAACATCTCAGACATTACAAACTTCTAGCACTTGAAGATGCAGGAATGCTGAAGGCCTGCAAAGAGTTTCCTTGCTATGCAGCAGTAAAGGTTGCTGTAAAAATGCAGTGGAAGGTTTTCTCAGTTGCTGGGCTGCAAGTTAAACTTCAAACCCCACTGACACTATGCTGTTTAGTTATCAGTCAAAATCCAGCAGTACAGTTCTCCTGCTTCTAAGGCAACACACCATTTGCAAAGTGTCCAGTCTTGAGCATAGAAGGTCCCACTCTGAAGTTCTCACTCAGAACTTCTGATAGATATCACATCCTAGTGTTAGTTTTACTAACACAAAACTAATCTCTCAATTACTCTACAAGAAAATAAGCCCAGCAAGAGAATATGACACTATTTATATGACATAACAACCATAAGAAAACAGTCTTGCAAATTAATTCACCTTTTCTCTTCATTTTCTGCCATGACCTTTGATAACATAAGACGAAGCAAACATCTAAATATGAGAAAAATAAGCAATGAAGAAATGGACTTTTTTCCCCGACAGAGTATATTGTCCTAATCTTCCAGAGTCTTCCTTATGCTATCAGACTGTAGAACTCACAGAAGTATCTGAAGTGTCAAACCGAGGATTATACTATTTCCCATTATGTTGCCTTATTTTGTTTATCACTTTGATAAATCATGTAATAGTAACAGAATAAATGTACTTTAACAAAAAAAAAACCCTTAAATATTGGAATAAATACATCTGTGTCACAATACTTGTTTTCATAAACACAAGGGAATATTTCCGTAAGATACTGCTTCATCAGAGGATACAAACAAACTGGTCCTTTTACCAAATATATTGTTGCAATTTCATTAGAGTTGCTGATGGTCATCTGTTCAAATCACAATGTAATCATAACAAGTAAAACTATTTACTTGGGAGAGAGATATGGAACATCTATAGATACTAAGAGTTTGGGCTTGTATATCTACAGCACCAAAGACTGTTTTACGCCTTCCTCAGCATAATAAACTATTTTTTAAAAAGAAACAAGAATACATTCCTTGTAAATACAATGAATTCTCACTTTAAAGCTGCAAATAATTGATGGTAGTCCTGCAGACGTTCAGACAAATACTCCAAAGCTTTTATAGCCACCATTTGTTGTTCATTCTGGAAAGAAATTAAACTATGTTTTGTACAAACTCTGCTATCCGAGTTACCAAAAAAAATCCCCAACCTTACACCACCAAAGCAACAACATATCCCAAAAGTCTGTGCAACCCACTGAGAAAAAGAACAAAGGACTCTCCGCAGAACTGTCTCAGTCAAGACCAAACTGCAGAAGAGCTCATACGATTCCATGAACAAAGAGCCTATGGTAAGAAGATCAATACAAGTTGATGAGGTTTTTATGCCTTACAGTGCTATATGCAAAGGCAACCAAAAGCCTCTTATTACACCAGTGTAATCAGCCAGTTCACATCACTCAAGTCTCCAACCAAAAGGCAAACAGGAAAGTGATTTTTCAGTCTTTTTGTCATCAACTTAGGTGTGTTTTGTACACAGGTTCTCCCAAGCAAGTCCCATAATCAAATCCCAAAGGCAGAAGATGTAACGTTTGCTACGGAGAATTTTACGGAAATGTATCACGTCATTTCCAGATACCAACATTTATAACTCAATCCTTTATTTTCCCGAAAAAAAATACTTCAAAAACACAATTTCTTTATATGTGAAATCAATTTCTACTTTATGACACATGTGAGTGAGATCTTGGTCACAGAAACACGAAATACTTTAAAAAGCAGGAAAACACAGAAATCTTAGGAGTATGCCAACTTACAGATGTCCAGCTTAAACAAATGAAGGAAATTAAGATAATTTTATCTCCTCTACCTCTAAAGCTATTTGAGCAGCTAAACTCAGAAGGTTAGTGCCTATATTTTTATCCAAGCTCAGCTTGTCTTCATGTTGAGATGGCTTCTCTGCTAGCTTCCCCATTTCAATAACTGCTTCCTCAGCTGAAATATACACAGGGAAAGATGTATTTGTTTTTATATAAGCAACTAGAAGATGGAAAGTTGTACTGTTTTAATGAGACACTAGAAATAACTTAAGAAAGGCTTTTCTTTTTCAATATGAAAAACCAAAACAATAAAACCTGAGCATACCAGCACTTCTCCACAAATACACATTTCTTACTAGAGAGGTACCAAAAAGCTTTCCAAGCTACTAATCTAAGGAAACAAGGATGCTATACAAATGAAATTATCTCACAACCTTAATTCTGTTCTGTGAGGTAAATGTCACTGAAGACAGAATACTTGTTCTAATACATTATCTGGGCACAATTCCAAGTTCCCACATCTTGGCTTATACTAAGAGTGCCTCTGCTTTTATGTTCACACTGTGCTGTGGTTCCCATTCTATTATTATATGAACAAATTAGGCTGTCACTAAAAACATGTACCGAGAACAATTAATTGGCACAGAACTCATTGGAAAATAAGCTCTGCATGTTACTCTGTATTCTAAGTAATTATAGACCATATTTCTCAACTGTCTTTACTTGAGCTAAGATTCTCATTACAGTGTGAAATGGCAGCACTTATTACAAATAAGAGTCTACAGAGATATTTCACTCTCTAAGCAGATCATTCATGTATTTTCTGGTAACTTCAGGCTCTACTTGTCTATATAAATTAAGAGCAGCAATAGTGGTTCCATTAAGGTTCCTTTACAAACAAAAGAATGTTAGAAACAGTAAGCATACAATGATACGCCACTACATGCTTCTGCTTGACACTACTACAGCTTCTGCCATGAGAAGGTTAGAGGCTTCCTAAGCCAGAGGCTCCATTCAGACAATATCAGACGTAGCAATAGACTCGACATCTTACGTATTGTCTGCAAAAAGCATCTCACTCTGATAGTTTAAATCTACAGCTTCACAATGTCAACGACTTTATGGATTAGGTGCCCTCTACCATGTCTTTCTCAAGATCATAGTCCAAATCTTAGCATTTTTAAACATATTTGGCACTTCTGGTACTGTACCCTTTACCTTTCAAGTTCTACCTTTTTCAGTATCTTTCTCCATCACTGCAATTTTATAGACGCTAAATTTAGTAAAGATGCTGTTTGGATCACACCTCTCTGCTTCTTTAACTGCCTCTTTAGCCTATTCACAGAAAAGATTAGAGGAAATCAGTACAATTACATCTTAAAATCAGTAGTATCACTTGCAATAAACATACAAAATGACACACAAAATGTTAATGGTTACACTACTGATATTTGTAAGAAGTTTGGTTGGTAACACCTTCCCTGGAATGAAAAGTGAAGTGACAATAGAGGAAGATGAAGCCAAAGGCTCACAATAACCAGACAGAGGAAAAAGGCCATTACTCAAAATTAGAGCTACAGAATCAGAAATCACAAGAAGCTCTGAGAATGCTGAAAAAGTAAACTCCATTCTGTCACTTTGAACTGTGAAGTTCAACACCCCCAAAACCAGAAGCCCTACATAGGGAAAGCAGGTGCTCCCTGCAGAGCAAAGTATTAACACACTGTTCTGGGAAGTTCTAGTGAGCCACTTTTTCCCACCAGAGCTCATCTACCTTGAAGAGGGGAGGACCTCAAATCTGAGGATAAACCTGATGTGCTGAGGCATGGTCACACAACTTGTAGACTCCTGCCCCTATAGATGATACAAGAGGGTTCACAGCAGCAAAGCTGAGGAACAACATCTCTCTGCCACATGATGCAAGACAGGCAAAGACGATTAACAAAGATTTAAGTTAAGTCCCAAAGTTATATCTACAAAAGTAAAAACAATGCAAATAAAGATGTACATATCCTACATACCTTGTCAACTTGTTTCAGATGAAGATAGCAAGAAGCCATGTTCCTCTGCAGCTTAGCCAAGTTCTGATCTATCTGCCCAGGTGTGTAGAAGCTAACAGAATAATTGTACCAGTGAAGAGCTTCAGAATAGCTTTTTGCCTAGAAAATAAAAACCCACCTATGTTTTCCTAGATAACAATGAGGAAAACAACAATAATGAGGCTACCTGAATCTTGATGTTGTAACGGAAAAAAGCTCCCAGCTGGACAAAAATAAAACTAGTGCCAACTTGAACAGGGATTTAATAACAGCTTGCACTCTAACAAAATGAAAAAACATACCAAAGAGGTCTAAGAAAGCAGATCTTCATTGCTACTGAGATATGATAGCAACAGTACTGTTTGATCACAAACCTCATAATGTTTGGCAGCTTTGTCCCACAAGATGATGTGCAGCTGGTTCAAGTCTTCAGGCAACAGCTGTTTCCCTGTATAATGACCTGAGAAGATACTGCAAATATTCACTTTACAAGAACTCTAAGTAGCACACTGAGAAGTACCTAAGAACTTCTATGCCCCATAGCACAACAAAACCACTGACCAGCAGTATTTCATATCCTGCTTCTGAAAAAAAGCAAAATCTCAAAACAAAAAGAAACAACCAGAACCAGTAGGTAATAAATATTTTCATGCTTGAACAATGTAAATATGGCTCTTGCACAGACCTGCCCCAATGCTACATAAAATATGGTCTGATATTCAGAAAATTAGAGTGTCAAAAAATACTACCGTGTTTCAGGTACAAGACCTGAGCTGCTCAAACAAGGACATGCAACCTGTTTTAAAACTGACAGACAAAACCATGTTCGGCTAGATGGAAAAAGTATTAACATTACACAGAACCACTGATAAATGTTTCTAATTCCACATACAGTCTACACTAAGACTCTTTCTAGCATGAATTATCCTTAAGATTCACCATGACTGTCATTCATTATGCAAGTTGAGGGTTGCCATGCAAAGGAAACACAAGGGAAAACAGACACAAAGAAAGACAATAAGAGAAGCAAAAACTGACAATCTGAATTTAAGAGTTTAGCCAACTAAATCCAGCTTTGACTATCTGGACTTCAGTAAGGCCTTTATCACTGTTTCCCACAGCATCCTCCTTCAGAGATTCAAGGCACAAGGCTTGGATAAATACACATTGCACTGGATTAAGAACTAGATGGCCAGGCCATGTATACATACAATGTAGACTGTATGTGACTGATACACGTGGGATTAGAAACATTTATCAGTTGTTCTGTGTAATGTTAATACTCTTTCCATCTCACCCAACATGGTTTTGTCTGCCAGTATTAAAACAGGTTACATGTCCTTGTTTGAGCAGCTCAGGTCTTGTACCTGAAGCATTGCAGTACTTTTTGACTCTCTATTTTTCTGGCTCACAATCCGATGAAAGCTAGAGCATTCAGGATGTGCAGTTGGAAAGCTGCACGTCAGAAAAGAATCTGCAGGTACTGATTGATGGGCATGTGAATATGAGCCAGCAGTGTGCCCAGGGGTCCAAGAATGTCAACAGTGGTGGTGACTGGAGTTAAATCTGGATGGCTTCCAGTCACAAGGGGTGTTCCTCAGGGCTTAGTACTGGGGCTTGTTCTATTTAGTATCTTTGTACTAAATATAATTTATACATTTATTAGTGATCTGGATGAGGGGATTGAATGCACCCTTAGCAAGTCTGCAGACGAAACCAATCTGGGTGGGTGTGTCATCTGCTGGAGGGTAGGGAGGCCCTACAGAGGGATCCAGACTGGATTGATAGGCCAAGGTTAACCATATGAGGTTCAACAAGGCCAAGTGCCAGGTCCTCCAACTGGCTCACACAATCCCATGAAAGATAGAGCATTCGGGATGTGCGGTTGGAAAGCTGCATGTCACGGAAGGATTTGCAGGTATCGATTGACGGGCTTGTGAATATGAGCCAGCAGTGTGCCCAGGTGGCCAAGAATGTCAACAGCATCCTGGCATGTACTACAAATAGTGGGGCCAGCACGACTAGGGAGTTGATTGACCCCCTGTACTCTGTTTGCAGTGCAGGGCTCCTCATTGCAAGGACACAGAAATACTGGACAGCATGTCCAGAGGAGGGCAGTCAGGCTCATGAAGAGTCTGGAGCACAAGTCCTATGAGGAACAGTTGAGGAAATTGCAATTGTTTAGCCTGGAGAAAAGGAGGCTGAGGGGAGACCTTACTACTCTTTACTGTTACTTGAAAAAATGTTAGAGCAAGGAAGGAGGCAGTCTCTTCTCTCTGGTGGCAAGCAACAATACCAGAGAAAATGGCTGCAAGTTGCACCACAGGAGGTTTAGATTGGGCATTATGAAAAAAATTTTCACTGAAAGGTTTATCAAACACTGGAATAGGGTGTCCAGCACAGTTGGTGGAGTCACCATCCCTGTCCTTAAAAGGCACACAGACATAGTGCTGAGGGACATGGTTTAGTGGTGACCTGGCAATGCTGGGTCAAAGGTTGGACTTGATGATCTTAAAGGTCTCTTCCAACCAAAGATATTCTGATTCTGTGAATAAACAGCAGCAGAAGATGGATACAGACCTATAATAGTTTCTTCAACCTTCTGCTTAGCAAGCAGCTCCCTCTTATTCTGCAGCAGGAACTCAATGTGGAGCAGAGCAATTTTTCCAAGGTCAGGTGAAGATTCAAATCGTTCAGGAACAGATTTCAGAAAATCAAATGCAACTGATTCCCTATTCAGACAGATGTACTTTTAAGAGGCAGCACAAGAAGAGCTGTTAATTTTCCATTCTAAAGAATAATATATTCACATCATACAGTGTGTTTCTCATTAATACTAATGGCTCATAATTACACTAACACAACGAGTCAAGCTACGAACTTACTGCAGTTCATCTATTCAGCAGTAACTTCCTATTAGCACATGCTTTTCCACAGTATTCACAAGACAGTTTACTCATTCAGAATGAAAAAGTAAGAATATACCACAAGATACAAGCATATGCATAAGTAATCATGATGGAGCATTCAACAGTGAAATTCCAAGCCTGCATTTATTTTGCTGTAACTTGTTCATCCTTATACTGTCTTACACAAGAATGATTCTAGGACTCTTCTTCATTCTGAGGGCTGCTTAGTTAATATGGAAGAAAGATTTCAGTCAGTTAATTCCAGACTCATTATTATAGATATTTATTAAAACTACCTATTTGTAAGTAAGGCTACAGCATTGCAAACTGCCTTTTAACATTATTTTACATCCTGCTCTGCCATAATCTGTCCCATCTTGCCATAGAAAAGACAGACTCCCTCTCAAAACTGTTTTGAGTTTTGTAGTTAAACTAAAGCATCACTGTATACTAGACATCCTTTGCTTATAAAAAAACACCTGCAAAGCCCAAATATTGTGTTCAACAAATTTACCGATGCTTTCATACCTTCCATGCTCCAGCAGCAGTTTGGCAGTATTCAAACAGAAGTCTAAAGACATCTCATGATACAGGAACTCTGCAATAGCTAGACACGACACAAAACAGTTAAGACTATGTGATCAGTTTAGACACTTAAATGCTCAATTTTTGGGAAATACTCAATTTTCCATCCTTCAACAATCTTGACCCCCCCAAAAAAACCCCAACACCACCAAGCCCTCAATATAAAGCTCTAAACATGTCTACTGTTTTGACTTTCCTTTTGTTGCACAGTTAATGCAGTACTACAGAAAGATGACAGAGAGCCCTGGAATTCTATCCCTCTGGTTTTTTAAGCAGGAACAGCATTGGCATTAGTTGCACAATTTTTTCTCTCAGGCTCCTTTCCATCAAAGTGTCTCATCCTTATTCAGTAGGAACCACTTAAGACTGAAGTCAGGCTGTGCAGTGATACTACACCGGAACGGAAATTAAAGTCTAATGCTGCTGAACTGATCGGTGCTGATAAACAGATATCTTTTTTAGACTACTCAGATAAACACGTTTAAAAATGACTAGACTGTGCTGGATGGTTCATTTCAAGGTTTATACATTTGTGGCTTGGATGAGATCAGAGAACAAGTTCATAGGGACACGACTGTACAAATGCTCAAGGAAGCATTTCTAAGGCAGCCACAGAATCATGGAATGGTCATGGTTGGAATGAACCTTAAAGATCATCTAGTTCCAACCCCCCTGCAGAGACAGGGACACCTTCACTAGATCAGGTTACCCAGGGCCACATCCAACCTGGCCCCAAACACCTCCAGGGATGGGGCAGTCACAACCTCCATATCCAAGTGTTTTAATCAGATGCCTAAATTAATGTTTTAATCAGAATACAGTGTTTTAATCAGATGCCTAAAACTTATCAGGAACCTTCATTCAAAAGACTGAGTAGTTGCAGTGCATAGACACAACACTTCTTTCTGCCAATAATACACGAAAAGGCAGACATTCACTCATTAATAAACCTGCATGTAAAAAATGACAGTCTTAGAGCTACTAAACGTAAGCAGAGCATATTTTAGTAGGTATTACTAAGGCTTCAAAATTCAACTGCTGAACAGAAGCCAACTATTGCAACAATGGTAAGTTCTGAATAACTGTCCACTTGAAAGCTGGCTGAAATTCCCCAGGAGCAATCTGAAGTGGAGTTTTCATTCCCACTAGTTTGGCAATATTCAAACAATTCAGCTCTCTGCAAGAAATTACTCATCTCATCCTACATTTATTTCTCAAAGAAATATTTCATTACACATCTGATGCTTTCCTATCATGAAGAGTACAAAATGCCTCTTTGTTAAGATTGTATTATTTATGGATATGTTACCCTTTCTTCATTAAAGTACCCCCAATACTGTCTTCTCTTGCACCAACAGAAAAATCAGTTCTCTTCAAATTACAAGTTTGACGAATAAGGAGAAAAGAGTTTACATGCCCTAAATACACTAAACAGAAATCTGTTTTGCGATAGTTTAACAACACACTGATCAATACCTGATGTTTCTTAGCCAAAATCTGCAAAATCACCCATAGGGAATAGCAATATTTCACAAGCCTGTCTTCAGTGCTGACTATAAGACACAACCCATCCTCACCCTTTCTGAGTAACCTCAAGCTACGTCTAAAATAAAATGTATCTTTACATTGCTACAGTCTCATTCTCTCAATTTCAATAGAACAGAGTCTTCCCTCCTCCCAATTTGTAGCAAGTCTACTTAAATTCTCACCTAAAATAAGACCACACTTAATTCAAACTTACATTAGCACCTGGATAACTCCTCTATGAACATTGACTAATATATCTCACTCTCCAAACCCACAACAGAAGAGGAGGCTCCAAGGTGACCTTATTGTGGCCTTCACCGTGAAAGTGGTGAGAGCCTGGAATGGGTTGCCCAGGGAAGTGGTTGAGGCCCCATCCCTGGAGGTGTTTAAGGCCAGGCTGGATGAGGCTCTGGTCAGCCTGATCTAGGGTGGGATGTCCCTGCCCATGGAAGGGGCATTGGACTAGATGATCTTTCGAGTTCCCTTCCGACCCCTAATGATTCTATGAGTCTATGATTCTATATGCAGGGCACGTAACCTAAGTATTAGCAAACACACGTTATGCGAATAGCGTTTCTCCAAGATTCTACTGCAATTATCTTCCCTCTCAACGAGAGAATTATTTCATAGAAAAACCAAAAAGACACCTTACAAAGTATTAAATCAATCCAGGATACAAGCACTTGTGGATAAAAGCAGTAAGCCTCAAATCATATTATCCGGTGAATTGCCTTAAAAATTCAGCGTGCCAGTTTGTTAGTTCAACTAGAACAAAAAATCAGTCTTCCCAAAAAATAAGAAGGGAGAACTTTCTCTTTTATTTTTTTTTTCTCTAAAAAATCCCCCACAAAAAACCCCTCAAACCGTGATAAAACTTGGACATTCAAGAGAATGCGAAAAAGCCTGGGGTTCGGTCAGTCCCCTTTCAGCCCATGACTGAAGTGAATTACATTTTGGAACCATGACTATGAGAGGACAGTGTATTCCTTGGGTAATCTTCTACTGGGGACCCAGCATGACAAAACCACCTTTCTCAGGCCCTTGGCTGTGTGAGCACACCACAGCGTTCTGTCCCTCTCCCCAGAGCCATGGCAAAGGAGGAAGGAAATTAATTATCAGGACTGCTACACAAATTTCACAGTGACCTACACAAGAGCTTGCTGAGGATTTGACAAGAAAAGTTTGCATTATTGAGTGAAAAGTAATGAACTCTGCTTGATTCTTGGATCATTGGATGGATTTGCAGTATGGAATAAATAATAATAATTGAAAAGAGAAAAATCACAATCCTCACCTATTTTTAACCTAGGCACGTGTTAAAATAGAAGTCATTAAGACACAACAACCATTAAATCCTACTGACATTTTAACTCAATTTCCAGTGCCGAATAGCAGGGTAGGTCTGTGCACTGTTGAAAAAATTTGAAGCAAGCACACATGATCTAAAGCAGAAACAGACTCCTTCCCTACTGACTAATAACCAGAAACAACGGAGTAAATTCAGAAGGATCTTCTTCACAGTGAGGGTGACAGAGCACTGGAACAGGCTGCCCAGGGGTGTTGTGGAGTCTCCTTCTCTGGAGACATTTAAAACCCACCTGGTGTTCCTGTGCAACTTGGTCTAGGTGATCCTGCTGTGGCAGGGGGAATGGACTAGATGATCTTTCAAGGTCCCTTCCAATCCCTAATGATTGCTGTGATTCTGTGAAAGTCATAACAAATTACTACTGAGCATGAAGGACTCAGAACAGAGGAAACTGCAAAGTGCATGTGAGCCATGTCTGAGATACAAAAGCTGGTGCAAGAGGAAAGGGAGCAGGCAGGATCATCAAAGTGGAGAGGACTTGGAGACCTTCAGGAGTGACAAGGAGAAAGCTCTCTGGGGTGGCAGTGAGAGCCCAACAAACCAAACCCAGGCTCTGTCTCTGGGGAGAACCCTACACATGGAGCAACTGTATTGCTTTCCAAAGGATTCTGATGCCACAATCAGGCAAAAAAATAATCAAATAGTTAAAGCTTTGAATGAGGATGACTTGTTAATTATTTAGTTTTAATTCAGCTCCCCCTCTTACAGCCAACGACTGAATTGCAAGCAGTTACATGGACAGTCTACTCTGAGAGGTGCTGCTGCAGGAAGCTCCCAGTAGACCAGGCTGACACCAGACACCCCTCCTGCACAAATGACTAACAAACTGGCTTTTCCCCAGTAAAAGCTAAGTACATGTTGATACCAAGTTTCTGTTCTCTCGTAAGAGCCTAGCCCAGAGCCACCAACCACCAGGTCAAAGGACCAGGAAATGCAGGTAAAATAGAACGGGAAGAGGCAGCTCTCTACCCAACAAGGAAAAACACCGAAAGCAAACAGAAGGATAGGAGTCCGCTATGAGATGGACATATGGGCTTTAAAGCTTCTTCACAGCCCGTGTCAACCAGGATATTAATTACTATGTAAGACAAAAAGGAATAACTATCTGATAAAGGATGCATCGAAAACCTGGACCACACGGAGAAGCCGAGTGGCTGGTAACAGGACAACAGAAAGTTCTTGTCGGAACAAGCACGCTTACTTTGAAAAAAGTCACTTTGAAAAGTGACAGCCATGCAAGGAAGAAAAGGTCAGAAAAAGAAAGCAAGCTCCATTAAATAAAGCGTCAAGGTGACTAAAGAAAAGGGCATTTTAAAAATCAAAGCTGGAATATTCACGTTTCACCCCACTGGAAATGTGAGACAAAATTGGGGTAATTGATAGACTACAGCATAAGGCTGATAGAGCACTACGATACTTCTGCACAGCAGATGTTCCTTCCAAATATGAAAGCACGGAGACAACACTGAATTCTTTACGTCTGAATGACATAATCCTCTGATTATTTTCTGTTATAAATACACCCAAAAGTACTACTCCCATATACTCGTTATAGAATCATAGAGTCATAACGGATTGGAAGGGACCTCAAAAGATCATCTAGTCCAATCCACCTGCAACAGCAGGATCACCTAGACTAAGT
>JAOXOE010000694.1:427200-458230 GCA_028565055.1 Phoeniculus purpureus | reverse complement strand
CCCCGCCGCGCTGAAGGCTCCGCCGCCGCCGCCGCCAGGCAAGAGCGCGGCCAAGGTGAACGGGAGCGGCCCGGGCTGGTGGCCTGAGTGCACGTGTTCGAGCCGCGACTGGTACGAGCAGGTACGGGCCGGCCGCGGGCAGCGGCTCCCGCTGCGGGACGGGCTGCGACTGGCGCGGGGGTGTAACCGAAGACAGCGACTGGAAGGGTCGCGGGAGGGTGCGGCGTCACCCCCGGGCTGTGCCCGCTGCCGTTGTCACTACCGGCCGTTACCGTCAGCTGGGCTGGGCAAGGCAAGGCGGGCAAGTCGCGGAGCCACTGCTGGGGCGAGCGCCGCGGTGCTGCCCGGTGCGGGAGCTCTGCGCAAGGGCTTGCTCTCCCGGCACAAGGCAGGGCGCCGGTCAAGGTAGGCTTTGGACACCCCACCCAGGGTCCTCGCCGATTACAATGGCGATGCCTGAAGGCTCGGCAGTGTTGAGGGCATCCATCATTCGTGGTTAGCAGGTGGGGGCATGGTGCCCGCTGGGTAGCCTCGTGGGCTCCCAGTGCTGCTTGCCAGCGCTCCCGAAGTAGCACCCACTGTCCATTGAATGGTGTCCGCTGTTAACGTCCGTGCTCCCCGAGATTATTATGTAACCCTCCTCTGGTCGCTGGCACGCTGTGTGCATTCTACCCCATTTCACTGCCTCCATTTACTTCCCACACACATTCGTTTTATTAGTGCTCTCCCTTAGGACCCATTTTCAGGGTATGTCTCCCCCCTAAATGGAGAGACCAGTCTTGTTTTGAACCCACAAGACAGTTTAGAAAATGGTTGGATCTGTTTGCAAAGCAATAAAATGGAGGCTAGACCCTGCCTGAAAAACAATTTACCCTGCTTTAGAGACAGGCATTTCAGTTTGTTCCATCAGCCTCTTTCATTCATTATCTTCAAACCTCACATGATTTCTTATTGATCCTTCTAATTATTATTTCAAGACACTGTAGCAGACACACATGGGATTCAATGGGAATTCTCTCTCCTCGGAAAACAACTATCTTCTTCTGGCTTTTCTTCATTACAGTCTCAGTCTAGGTGAAATAATTAGATTCAAAGCTGATACTGTCAGATTATATTTACAAAAAACTCCCAAAACCTAGCTGTCTTTCTGTCAGTCTGGTCGTGCTTTCTGTTTCTGCCACTCTTTGCGTCAAAATCAGCCTGTGCTCTCACTTGCCTGCTGATTTCTGGCAAGCATTCTTCCATCTTTCCTTCATTATCTCTTTCACTCCATCCAGAGCAGCAAGCTCAGGGAGCTAGGCAAAACTGAAGCATGCCTGCTCCCTCCTTTCCACTGCTGCTTGCTGAAAGGTCCAGGGTTCCTGGTAAGATGATTGCAAGCAGGCTGAGAGGGAAGTGATGCCAGCTGCATTGCTGCCGTAGCAGTATGGGCAGGGGAGCCTTTCATGTCTTTGCAATGGTGGAAGAGAAATCATTGTCTCTTTGTGGTGCTGCCACAGAGCCCTGGGGCTTGGTCTACTCTGGAAGTCCATATTGGAAATCTCTGCTCAGCCTTAGCTTTTTTGAAGATGAGGAACAAAAAAAAAACCAAAAGCTCTTAGCAATGCTGCAAGTGTCAGAGGATGCCAGTGTGTGAGGCTGTGTGAGCATGGCAGGGTCTGCATGTAGAATATGACGTGTGGGGTGTGTGTGCTGCTTGTATCGGTGCAGGCGGGATTGCTCCCTGGTGTGTAGCAAATGTATGCAATGAGTAAAGCTTTTCAGCAAATGTCTCATCAGTGTTTCCCTTCTGATCTGGGGATGTGAAGTGCCTAAAGCATCAGAAATCCGTGTTCTTCCCAGTCCAGTGGTGGGCTGAGGGACAAAAGTGGTAAATGGAAATAGCTGAGTTTAGCTCTGGGCAGCCAGGAGGTGTTGGGCTCTGTCTAGATTTGGCTGGAAGCTGCAGATGCAAAGCTGGTCTACTTTGCAGGAACTGAGGAGGCAGCCTCTGTGTCCTCAAAAGCCTTGTCTAGAGGCAGAGCTGCCATTTTTTTAGGGCTGCTCCTTTAAATGAGCTCCCTGTCCCTGGAAGCACTTCCAGCAGCAGAGGTGGGAAGGGGGTGTTCAGTGTTCAGGCCAGGAGGCTTCTGTGGGAAAGCAGGGATCTGTTCACCTGCTGGGGAGCTTCACCACATCTCATTTAAGCCTTTTTATTCCCTTTGCTTCTTCATGCAAGCAGAAGAGAGAGCACACCGCCTGCGCACTCTGGTGCAGCCGCGTGAGCGGATGCTCTGACATCGGAAAACGTGCTCATGAATGCCCATGGTGGTGTGTGTTCTGACATCACCCGTAGTCACAGACCCTCTACTCAGCTCTGTGGCATGTGAGACATGCGCACACACGCTGCCCAACCCACGGCATGGTCCCAACATCAACCCACACCTCCTCCCACTTCTCATGTCCCATCAGGTCTCTCCTTTTGCCTCTCTCCTTCTCTAGGGCACAAATTAGCTTGCTCAGGCAGTGCCAGTAACTGAGACCTTCTAATCCAAGCTGTAGGGAGAAAACATCTGAGCTCTGGGTTTCTCATTTCTTCTTGCTTTGCTTTTCTCCTCTCTGATGTCTCATCTGTTTCTTCTTTCTTGTGGATCCATGTTCCCTGTCCATTACTCTGTGCTCCTTCTGCTCACTGTCGCTGTTGTCCGCCATTGTTCCCATCACCATCCCTTTGGCTGGCCCTATGCTCTCCTCATCCCCCCTTGCTTGCTGGTGGGGAACTCAAGTCCTCCACCTCCAGGCTAGGGTGAGAGGAGGACTTCTGGCTTTGGAAGAGCAATAGCAGTTTGCTCCAGAGAGTCATAGCCAATGCTGAACACTGGAGGAGCAGTGCTCAAACCCCTCCTCTCCCCTGCAAAGAGATGCCCATGGGCTCTCAGGAGAGGAATGCAGAGCCGCTGTGCTGTGTCTGATGACATTCTCCAGTACTGCTTCTTACATACAGGGTCTGGCAGCAGCTGGCACCTTCCTGTCCTGCAGGGAAGGTTCAGTCCTGTACCTTAGTTCACCGTGATTTCCTGGTGCCAGATGTGGTGGCCAGAACAAGACCCCCTGTGAAGATTTCAACATTTTCGTGTGCAGTTGGAGCATGGGCACCTCCTCTCATGGCTGAGGAAGAAGCCTTAGCAAGTGCAGCATGTGGTTGGGAAGTGCCCTCAGCCCCCAGTGGAGGCTGGCCCTGCTTGGCCAGGAGGGTGATGTTCTGTTGTCTCCTCTTTCTCGATGTCAGGAGGGTGTAGAGGGGGTTTACACCAGCATTGGAACAAGTCCCTTACTTGTTTGTAAGTGCCTGGAAGATGCTGGGATTGTGTGCTCACCTGTACCCTGACCTTGGCAGATGTTTTTCATGGTCAGGCAGGTGGGGAGGTGGAGGACAGGTCCTTCCTGCACATTTTCAGCAATGTTTCACCAATTCTAGTCTTTTTCCACACGCAGACATAGTATGTTACAGTTCCTTCTGACACTGGAAAATTACCTGGAATAGGTGGGCACAGAGTGGCACATCTTGGTGGAAGCACTGGTCTTTGCAAGCCTTCGAATGCTGCTGGATTTGGGGCTCCTGGCTCTTGGGGCATGGGTGGCTGTGAGGGCCCAGACTGGGTTGCTGAGAGATTAGCAGGCATGGCTGGAAGAAAGGAGGGAGAATGATGAGGGGTCAGGTGGGAAGCAAAACACAGGTTGTTTCATGGGAAATGGCTGAAGCCCCAGATGTTCTCTGGGGAGGTGTGAGGGAGGGTGAGAGTAACAGGGTGCTGGGGACACAGAGGCAGTGGAGGTGGTGAGGTTGGCAGGGTGATGTTGCTATGGCTACTCCCATGCTATTCATAGAAGAAATTATCTAAATCTTTGCACTGGAAGGTGGAGGAGGAAAGAGGAGGAAGGCATTCTCTGCATTTGGAAGAGAGAAGATAAACCAAAACAGGAAGGGGTTGAAGTTTTCCTCCTTTGGTCTGTGCCTGTGCTGCTGCTGAGGGGCATTTGGGGGAGTCATTAGTGTCTGACCTGCCCAGCCCTGACAGGGTGCAGGAGGACATGGGCAGAGAGAAGCTGCCTCATGGGAAAGCCCCTCCTTCCCAGAGTGTCCATGAAGAGCCCTGTGTGGCAGGGTGAGCTCTGCATTGTGCCAGGAGCACAGGAGACATCTTTTTAATTAAAAAGCCAATCTGTGAAAGGTATTTTTGGCAGCCTAAATGTAGATACAACTGTAGTGAAACTTGCCCTTCGCATCTGGTTCTGTTGCTAGAACACAGTGCTCGTCTGTTCCTGACCCCATCTGTCTGCTGGGCCTCTGCTCTGCAGTTTCTGGTGGTATCCCTGCCCTCCTTCCACCTCCAGCATTGTTTCCAGTGCATCCTTCTGCCAGCCGGAGTCCCAGGAGGGTCTTCCCTCTCCACCGCTCCTCATCACACTCCACACCCTCGCTGTGAGAGTTTGATTCCCAACCCACAGACCTGTTTGTCACCTCCTCACTCACAATGCGTAGATCTGCATGTCTGTTCCTAATATATCTTCCCCCATCTGATTTCACCTCAGCTTGTTTCTTGGGCACCTCCGTCTGGTGATCCTGCCGTCACTACCCGGCTGAGTTGCTATAACGAGGCACTAAGCTGTGCTCCTTCCTCCAAACTGGCTTCGCACCCATGTGCAGCCCCTTGCCTCCAGGGACCTAGGAGGCAGCTGATGTTTCTGATGGTTTGACCTTCCTTTTCTGCTGCCCAGCTAGACCAAAGGCCCAGTTAATGCTGTATAAATCATCCCACCTCCCTGTGTGTCTCCCAGGGAAACTTATGCCTTAACATCCAGATGGCTGGTGAGCTGGTTCCCCTTACTCATGCTGGAGCATTTCATGTCTTGCTGTCTCCTCTTCCCTGGACAGGGCCAAGGAAGGTCATGTGTTCTCAGTGCTCCTTCCCAAAACGCATAGTGTTCGTTTAGGAGTGGAGGGATGAAGGTACTTGTCTCCTTGGTTCCTTTAGTCACCTGTAAGACTTTCCCCTTCCCTTGAGGATGTGAACCCCGTGGATGAGAGCTGTTTTTGTACTTGCTGACTCTTCTGACAGTAATGCGATAGGGGATAACAGCGGAGTTAAAGAGGGGAGTTGAAGAACTGACCCTATATTCTCTCCATCTGCATTACCAACTGCTGGCTGCCAGCCAGCCCAGATACACAGAGCGTGACCCCAGCACTGTACCCAGCTGTTTGTTCTGGGATGTTTAGTTGTGAAAAGGGACCCTGGAACACCACAGGGGGAGGTGCTGGAACCGGTGTCTAAACTGGTTGCAGTAGAGATGTTGCTGTTGCTGTAAAGGCAGCGTCTGAAGCCATGTAGGTGGGAGACACCCTGTCAGCACAACAGGTGGAAGAGGAAAATGCCTGCAAAAAATGGGAGAATGTGGCCTTGCCACGTTGCTAGAGGAAGAGGAGAGCACATTGATGATGATGAGACGGCCAGGGCAGAGTACGGGCAGGTTTCAGTAGAGACGTAACCAGTGTGGAAAATGTGGCTCCTGGTGAAGAACATGGGGGTAGCAGGAAGACCTTCAGCTTCCACCATGGCAGTCCACACAGAGAGAATCTCTCTCTGCCCCCATGACTGTGCTTTCATCCTGGCTCTTCCTCCATGATTTAGTTTCATGTCTGGAACCTGCCCAAACATGATCCCAAACACTACAAGGGGCTTGGTGTGGATTTGCTGGCTGTCTTTAGGGTATTTTCAAGGGAGGAAGGTGTCTTGGTGGGGTTGCATGAGAGTGAAACCCAGGGGACAGATACCAGTGATCCCTTTCAGGTACCCTGGATGTGGAGGTGGGTAAAAGGGAAGCAGAAGCTGTCACCACCACTGAAGTGTTATGTTGTTTGGGTAAGCCCCTCAGTGCATCATGTACTGTGATGGGAAGAGAGGAGCTTCTGCTCCTTCCTTAGCTGCAAATACTCATTTATAGAGAGGAAGTTATTAAGACTAATTAGATCATAATAAGCCGTGGCTGTGTGTCATGTGTCCACAGCGCCATGCAGGATGCTTTGTGAGGGGACGATGCTCTCCAGGTGCTGTGGCGTAGTGTGTCCTGCGCTGGTCTGTACTGGGGTATGAGAATCTCAGTCTAGTTTGGACATGAGGGCTCTGTGTGCCATCCCAAACCCCATTCACTGTCAGGTGGGATAATGTGTCCCTGGCTCTGCATCACAGCAGTGATTCGGGAACGGGCATAACCCTCACTGTAAGGTTGTGCCAGCTCTGTGGGTGCAGTGGGATGAGCTAATGCTCACAGCTGGTTTTAACACATGCAAAGATGGAATGGTATGGGGATCCCTCAAGGGGCATCACTGAAGATCTAACAGTGTGTTATGAGTATGCATCGGGGACTTGGAAGTGAGAACTTTTAATACAGTGTTTAACAAGTTCAGAGTACCTGAATTTTGAATGAATTTTACAGCTTAGTCTGCAGGAGCATGTGGATGTGGGCTTGCTGAAGGACTGCTCAGAGGGTGCAGTTATTTTGGGGGACATGCAGTACTTCAGAGTACCTTGGACCAGGCCCTAAATACTCTCTTGTCACCTTAGATTGAGGCTAGTTAATGGATCTTGGATTGGTTTTGTCCCAGAGAAATATGTTTTTCAGCACTCTTTAAGTAGGTGTGCACTGGAGCTCACAGAAGAGGAGAAAAGAGGATATTTGAATCTTAAAGACCAAAGAAATCTGTGTTTCAAGTGCATCCGTTATTCACTCCTATTTTTTTCCTTGTACATATGTATTTGTCTGAGAGGCAGGAAAAAGAATGTGCATGTCTTTCAGATGATAATAGCTCTTCATGTGAAAAAAGGAGCTCACTCTGGTTTTTTTGGTATCAGCAGGTCAGGGAAGCTACTGGAGCCCAGCACCTCTGCCAATTAGGTCACTTATTTTAGCAGCCTGAGCCTGGAACAGGATATCTAACTTTCAAGTATGAACATGCTGGCCTTAATGGTTTCTGAATGGAAACTTGGGCTCTACACAGCTTCTGCTTGGGGAAGCTTTCTTCCTTCTGCACTGAGGGAAGGGTTTTTCCAGTCCCTAGTTAAGCTTACCCTTAAAGAAAAAAAGAGGCAACAAAACAAAGATTAAGCCGTCAGTAGCTGCCTGTGTTCGTGTTTGGGGCATTTCAGCGACTTGGCCAAAGATGGTTGTTACTGAGGGTCCTGTGTTCCCCATTTCTGGATAGCCACAGTGCATTGCACCAGTGCTGGAGCTCAATGCAGGGTCAGGGCTTTGCTGCTGTGGCCCTGGAAGCTGTTCACACTACTAGAATAGCCCAGCTCTAGTGGGACCAGAGGTAGCCTGAAGAAAAGGGTTACTTTCCTCCCCAAGCCTTTGGGCTGACTGGAAGTCAGGCACAGGGACATAGGTGGCAGCCAAGGTTGACACAGTGGGTCATCATGGCTTCTGTTTCTGTAGCACTTTGAGCTGTGCAGAAGGAGGGCATGGGGTCAGGCTCAGCTTGTCTCTCCCCTTTGTGCAGGCATCCTGTTGGATGGTGCCTCCCCCTGCCCAGACAGCATCAGCCAGAGGTCTGTCTTGCAGTGGGTGAGAAAAAAATGTGAACAGATTTATTTTGTCTAGTCCAGTTAAAGAGAATTTAATCTGGGCATTAAATTATTCAGCCTCAATTACCGTTTTCTCCTTTTCCTTGTACCAGCCTGTGGGACACCTGAAGGATGCAGCTGCAGCCCTCATGCTTCCAAGCCCCCTCTGCTCTGGCTACCATGTAGAGAGCCCCATGAGGGCAAAAACCAGTAAGCACAGGTGCTGTGAGAAGGGGACCAGCATCTGGCAGTGTGGGATCCTTCATCTTAAGAAGGGAAAGGGATAGGAAGGCCAAAGCATGGATTTGATATTGAATTGTGGGAAAACTCCTACATCTTGTGGGCCATCTGGGAACCAGGCTTTGGCCCAGGAAGGGATGTGCCATGCATTGTTTCCTAGCAGGAGGTCTATAGGGTGGCTTCCCTGGGCAGAGGAGGTCGAAAGCCAAGGAGCTCAGTAGGCAAGCACACAGGGGTTGAGCCGAGGTCGTTTAGAGGAGCCTGGAGGGAGGGATGGTGCCAGCACCACTCTGTTGGGCAGAGTCACGGCTCATACCCTCCCTTGTCTCCAGTATGAGGAGCCTCAGAAGTGGGTTTCTGCCCTGCCTTAACCTCAGATGTGCCCTCAGAATGTCGTGGAGAAGCTGTGTTATGTCACGTGCTTTGAGAGATGCTGTTTTTAGCAGCTGTGTGTTGAGTTCAGAGTTGGTCGAGGAGGCAGCCCCACCATAGGGACAACTAGTGTCTGTGCAGAGAGTAGGGAAGCCTGGTGTGGAGCAGATGAGTGTGTTGGTACTTACTGGGGCGAGGTGGTGAGCGTGGGCTCACCATGTGTGCTGTGCTGGCAGGACCTGGGCTCACTCCTGTGAAATTAATTCATTAGCTTAGTGTGAATCTGCTCCCCATGACAGTGGGAGCTTATAGGTGCCCAGGCATGTCACAGCTGACTTCACTGCCACAGCAGCGCTGCACTGCATCTCAGTGTCCCGAAGCCAGTACCTCCATGTTCACAGCTAGTGCATGGCACTGTGGGGTCCTGCCACAGAGCAGCTGCTTTCATAGCTGTAAATGCACAGCTTTCTCTGTGGTTTAACACCCTTTAACAAAAATCATCAAAGCATATGGAACTGAGTTACAAGTAGCCTAGTGTGTCCACTCTGTTTAGATACTTCTGTTGGTTATCTCCCTATTTGTCTGATGCCCCTGAGAGCTTTTAAAAGGAGTGAAGATTGAATTTTGCTTATCTTCAGAGCTGTGTCCTTTAAGTGTTACTGTTATACCTTGAACTTTAAGTTCCAAGCCTCTCCACTCAGCTCCCATGTGCCATCTCTAAGAGCAGTCCTTGGGGAAGTACCACAGAGCTAGGCTTTGCCCTCAGAAGCAAGGAAATGAGCCCATTTGCGTTCAATTCCAGCTTTTCTTTTGGTTAGAAGTTGTGGAAAATCACCACGTTTTGCAATTCCTGCCTTTGCCACAGCAGATGACAGCAACAGAAAGAGATGTGAAGGGTGATACCTGTAGATATTTGAGGCTTGGCTCCCTGCAGGTGACTTCCCAATCAGGTGACTGCCCAATCATTACGATAGGAAGAGGCCTTCAAGGTCATCAAGTCCAGCTGTCAACCCAGTACTGCCATGCACCCTAAACCATGTTTTCAAGTGCCAGACCTAGAGTTTTTTAACATCTCCAAGGGCAGTGACTCCATTGCCTGTTTGGGCAGCCTGTTCCATTACCTGACCACTCTGTCAGTGAAGACTTTTTTTCCTGATGTCCAATCTAAGTCTCCACTGGCACAACTTGAGGTAATTTCCTCTAATTCTGTCACTGGTGACTTGGGAGAAGAGACTGACCACTGTTTCTCTACAACCACTTTTCAGGTACTTGTAAAGAGTGATAAGGTCTCCCCTCAGCCTCTGTTTCTCCAGCCTAAACAACCTCATAAGACCTGTCCTGCAGGCTTTCCACTGGCTTTATTGGTCGTCTTTAGACATGCTCCAGCATCTCACTGTCCTTGTATTGAGGTGCCCAAAACTGTAGTACTGCATGGGGTTATTGTGATCAAAGTGTAGGACCTGGCGCTTGGTCTTGTTAAACCTCATACAGTTGACCTTGGCCCATCTATCCAAGTCCCTCTGCAAGGCTTTCCTACCCTCAAGCAGATTAACACAGCTGCCCAATTTGATGCCATCTGCAAACCTGCTGAGAGTGCACTCAATCCCCTCATCCAGATCATCGATAAAGATGTTGAACAAGACTGGCCCCAGTACTGAGCCCTGGGGAACAGCTTGTGACCAGCCACCAACTGGATGTAACTCTGTTGGCTTGATCACGCAGCCAGTTTTTTATCCAGCAAAGAGTCCGTCTGTCTCAGCCGTGAGCCAGAGCTGCCAGCTTCTGTAGGAGGATGCTGTGGGAGACTGTGTTGAATGCTTCACTGAAGTCTGGGTGAACAACATCCACAACCTTCCCCTCTTCCGCTGGGTCATCTGGTCATAGAAGGAGATCAGGTTGATCAAGCAAGATCTACTGTCCATAAACCCCTGATGGCTGACACTGATCCCCTGGATGTCCTACACTTGCTGCATGAGTGTGCTTGAGGTGTGCCACTCCATAATCTTGTCCAGTATGAAGGTCAGTCTGGCAGTTCTGTAGTTGCCCAGATTGTTCTGCCTCCACTTCTTGTGGATGGGCATCATATTAGCAGCCTCCAGTCATCTGAGATGTCCACTGTTAGCCAGGACCGTTGATAAATGATGGAGAGTGGCTCGACAAGTGTTTTTGCCAGCTCCCTCAGCACTCTTTAGATGAACCCTATCTGGTTCCATAGACTTGTGAGTGTCTAGGTAACTTAGCAAGTTGTTAACTGCTTCCTCTCAGATTGGAGACAGTGTATCCTGCCCTCCATCCCTGTCTTCCAGCTCAGGAGGCTGAATACTCTGAGAATAACTGGACTAGTCGTTAAAGATTGAGGCGAAGGCGGCATTAAGTACCCCAACCTTATCATCATCCTTGGTGATGATGTTCCACTCCATATCCAGTAAGGGGATTCTCCCTGACTCTCTTTTTGCTGATGATGTATTTGTAGAAACATTTCTGATTGTCCTTCACTATTGCAGCCAGATTGAGTTCTAACTGGACTTTCCTCTTTCTGATTTCCTCTCTGCTTGCTCTAGTTAGATCTGTGAGTTGCCTGCCCTTTCTTCCAAAGATGATAGTAAGCTTTATTTTTTTTCCTGAGGCCCATGAGAAGCAACTTGTTCAGTCAGGCCAGTCTTCTTCCTTACCAGTTCATCTTTTCCCACATGGAGACAGCCTGCTCTTGTCCCTCTAAGAGTACTTTCTTGAAGAATTTCCAGTCTTCCTGGACCCCTTTGTCTTTCAGGAGTGTCTCCCAATGGACTTCCTCAACCAGTGTCTCAAACAAACCAAAATCTACACTCTGGAAGTCCATTGTGGTGGTTTTCTTGACCCTTCTCCTTACTTCATAAAAGAGAACTCAATCATTTTGTGATCACTAAGCCCAAAATGGTCTCTGACCACCACATCTCCCACCAGACCTTCTCGGTAAACAGCAGGTCTAGCGAGGCACCTCCCAGTAAGTTTTTACTGACCAGCTGTGTCAGGAAGTTACCTTCCTCACACTCAAGGAACCTCTTAGACTGTTTCCTCTCTGCTGTGTTGTATTTCCAGCAGATGTCAGGTAAGTTGAAGTCCCCTATGAGAACGAGGGCTGGAGACTGCAAGACTTCTACCGAGTGCCTATAGAATGCACTTGAGCTGAGCTGTCAATTCAGGCCCTAACAATTGAACACCACCTCCAGGGTCATCTCTACTGAGCCTGGTTTCATCTGCTTCCCCCTTCAAACCTAGTTTAAAGACCTTTCTGTGAGCCCCACCAACTCACTACCAAGAATCCTTTTCCCTGCTCTGAGATAGCTCAAGTCCATCAGACTTCAATAGGCCTAGTGCCCTGTAAACGTTGCCATGGTCAAAAAACCCACAATTCCATTGATGACACCAGTCTCTGAGCCATGTGTTAACCTGGTGAGCTTTCTCGTTCCTTTCAGTGTTCTTCCCTGCCACTGAGGGGATTGAGGAAAACGACACCTGTGCTCTTGATCCTTGGAGCAGTTGTCCCAGTGCCCTGAAGTCCCTTTTAATTGATTTTGTGCTTCTCCCCTCCACCTCATCACTTCCTGCTTGTACAACCAATAGAGGGTACAAATCAGGGAGAGTTTCCTTGTAATTGCCTTAACCTGAGGCCCAGGGAGGCAGCAGACCTGGGGTCACATGTCAGTGTATTGATCCCCCTCAGATGGGAATCACCTATAACAAGTAACTTTCTCTTTCTTGTTAGAGGCAGTTTTGATGCATGGTGCTAACTGCCTCACCCTTGGCAGCTGTTGGGGTGGATCTGCACTTTTGCCCTCATCTGGCTGACCCTCAGATTCCAGAGCTATTGGAATGAAATATTCCTCCATATTGGAATAAAATATTCCAATATCTATTCTGTTAGGGTGACTGGGAATGTGTGGAAGGCTGTGAGGGGAGTCACCTGCTGCCCTGAGTTTCCATTCCTCCCCATCCTGAGCCACATCTGACCACTGAGCCTGTTTAGAGAAGGCAGAGTGTGGCTCCAATGGTCTATTTCTTTTTTTGCACTCCCTGATGCTCCTCACCCTGCTCATCTCCTCTCTGAGTTCTGTGACCCAGTGGAGGAGTTCCTCTATCTGAGCACATCTCCCTCAGGAGCTCTGAGCTGCCTTCCTGTCCTGGTGCCACAGCCAGGTGCCCCCTGTTGCCTGGGAGGCTGCGTGTCTCCCCTGAAGCTCCATCTGGATAGATGCATCAGTTGTGTTGGAGTCAGCACATGAAGAGGCCATAGCCTTCTGACAGATGGAAGCCATTGCTCCTGGGTAGAGCAAGCAGACTTTGCGGCACCGTTATTGTGCGCCCTGTACTGCAGCTGCTGCACATTCAGGCAGAGCTGCACCCACCCACATGCACCCCTGGCACTGCAGTGGAAGGCTCCTGCTGGGTGCAGACTGCTCACTTCTGGCAAAAAACGCATTCAAATACCCTGTGGTCACCCAGCAACACTCTCAGCCATTCACCTCTCAGCCTCACAAGCAGTTTCACAGCCTCCTGTATGCCAGCTGCAAAGAACATAGAGTGCTGGAGTGTGTCTAGAGAAGGGCAGTGAAGCTCATGAAGGGTATGGAGCACAGGTGCTGTGAGGAACAGCTGAGTGAACTGCTGGTGTTTAGCCTGGAGAAGAAGAGTCTGAAGGGAGACTTCAGTGCTCTCTACAACTAGCTGAAAGGAGGTTGGAGAGAGGAGGGTGACAGCCTCTTCTCCCTGGTGTAAAGTGATAGGACCAGAGGAAATGGCTGCAGGTTGCACCAAGGGAGGTTTAGGCTGGGTGTTACAAAGAATTTCTTCACCAAAAGAGTGGTCAAACATTGGAATAGCTGCCCTGGGCAGTGATGGAGTCACCATCCCTGGAGGTACTTAAAAGTCAGATAAATGTAGTGCTGAGGGACATGGTTTAGGGGTCACGTGGTAGTGTTGGGTCAAAGGTTGGACTTGATGGTCTTAAAAGTTTCTTCCAACCGAGATGTTCTGTAATTCTGTTAGAACCCCTGGGTTGCCAAGGAAATACAGCCCAAAAGGCAGCAGTCCTTCTCAGATGACTGTCCAGAGCTGATTTCTAAAGGGGTTTCTGAAAGGCTGCATCCTGCACCCTGAGGTGTGTAGGCAAGCACTACTGCTTGTCTTGTGGCTCCCTGCGCATGCTGCAGTGGAATCACTCCAGCCTTGAGGGCACTATGGTCTGCCTGGGAGGAGATGTTGCTCCTGCCCTGCATGTAGACCCACAGTCTCCTCCTCTCCTCTACTACCTCTCCCCCTAGCTATGGGAGCAGCTGCCACTAGATGGGATCTGGGTTATTCTGTGGTCTCTGCAGGGAGACAGCTTCTCACTGAGGGCTGCACAAGGCAGGTTGCTGCTCCCTCCATTAGTGACTGGGTTGTGACTGCCACTGAGACCATTGTGTAGTGTTTGAGCAATGACGCCTTGACAGAGATGGATATGAGACTCTGCTTCTCTCAGCCCCTGTGAGACCAGAGAGCTTTTGATTCCTGACCTTCAAACCTTATCTTCCTTCACAGCTATTCCCTTTGACTCCTGTTGCTGCCCAGATTTTGCCAACAACTGTAACAAGGTAGCTGGCTTTATGCTTAGATCAATCTCTCTGCATCTATGCAGTGCCCAAAGGTCCTTCTTGAGTTTAATCTTCCCTGTAGCCTCCAGCTCCTGAGCCCAAGGATCTGTGCAGCCCCTTGTGCAGACTCTGATGGAGGGAGTTTTGGGCACCTTCAGCTCAACCAGGATTTGGTGATCCTGCTGCCGTGGGGTGAGCACAGTAGGACTTAGACCTCAAGCATAAACAGGGCTTGGTAAATAGTAATAGTAGTGTGATGAAGCGATTTAGATGAAATTTATCTGACAGCCACCATTTAATGTGACCTGAATCCACAGCCCTGTTCCCTCTCCTCTCTGCATGCAGGAGCCCATTGTTCCTTAGGGCATGTATTACTTACCATTCCCGATAGAATTGAGGACATAGTTAATTCACTAGCATGTCCATGCCACCCAGTAAAAAACTATGACATCCTCCCTCCTCTCCTAGCTAGCAGAGGGCTCACTGTATGTGCCTGCCTGATGAAAAGAGACAGAGGCTTTTCATTTTCAGGCCCTCTGCTTTTTTCTGAATCTTTAGGTCTTGTCTGACTCAGCAATAGAACAGTTAAAGTGCAAATGTTGGAATATTCACAAGTGTAAGTCAGAGCTAATCTCCAAAAATGTGTTTTGCAGTATCTGGAGTAACTGGCCACAGAAAGCAAGGGGGGGATTTCCTGGTCTGAATTCTTTCTGACTGTTTGTGACTTCGTTTTACACATTCACATTCGGCATCTCCTGGGTCCCATATGGAACCTGAGTGGGAAATTGTGCTCCTAGTGGTATTTTGAGATGTGAAATCACTAGTGTGGAATGGCTGCGGAGGATGCTCAGTGCACAGTGAGCAGGCTAGACAAAATATGTCCTTAGGGCTCACCATTGTGTGAGCAAGGCAATGTGGTGTGTGATTTGTGGGCTATTAGTAATTCAACAAAGAAACTGCAGCGGGGCTCAGTGAAGGACTCTGACTAGACCTGCAAAAGCCTCTGTAACATTATCATACAGAGCACTTCCCTCTGGAAGGGGTCCAAAGCATAATTTGTGGAGTTGAATTCATGTCATAAATCATGGGGCATATGACAGGCTACATTCACTTGGGCTGCCTCTTCTGCATCCTTCCTGGAAACTCATAAGAGCTGGCCTCTAGCACATCAAGGTTCAAACACCCATTCTTCATTAATTGCTGGCAGTAGAATGACTTTTTTTTTGCTTGGAATGTGGAATCCTTTCCTAGAATTGCACTGGGGACTAATAAAAGCCAGTGCCAGGTTTAATATATGCTATCTCAGAAATTATCTGGATTAAATACAAGGACAGTGCACTGCCAGAGAGGGGGTATTCCCATCGTAATGTTGCTTCTGGGCCGCAGACATCTCAAGACACTGGACCTGCAAAATTGTGATTGTCTTATATGTGTGGGAGGGAATTGGCAAGAGTGCTTGGAAGTGATCATATTTGCCTGGGCTAGATAATGAATTGTCTTAAAAACTGTGGTTTTGTAACCAATAGTTAGAGCTTCAAGAAAGATCAGAAAGCATCTGAATAAATTAACTCCCTCTTCCTCCATCCATATGAGAGCAAAACCTTTCAGGTCAAGGTTTAAACTGCAATCTGGTTGACCTCTAACTCTTTCACCTACAAAAAGAGAGAGTGAAATCTCCTCAAATGGAGACTCAATGGTTGGGACTCAAAGCCATTACCCCTCATGCTGTCACTACATGCCCTTGTAAGTTTCCTCTCCAGCTTTCTTGTAGGCCCTCTTTAGGTACTAGGAAGGCTGCTATAAGATCCCTGCAACCTTCAGATCTCCACGCTGAACAACTCCAACTCTCTCACCCTCTCCTCATAGGGGAGAGTGCTTCAGCTCCTGGTCTTCTTTGTGGCCCTCCTCTGAGCTTGTTCCATCAGGTCCAAGTCCTCATTACACTAGGGGTCCAGTACTCCAGGTGGGGCCTCACAAGAGTGGAGTTAGAAGGAAGACTCACAAGAAATACGATCAACTAAAATGAGAGATGGTAGAGACTGCTGTGCTGGGTTATGTGAAGAGGTTGGTCTCTCTCAAGGGTGTATAAACCGAGAGGGAAATGAGGAGATAGCTAGCTCCTACAAAAATACCACAGACTCACAGAGTCCATTGGGCTGTGGAATCCATGTTACTGCACAGAGAGTAGTTCCTGTTAATTGCTGCACTAGCCCTGAGCTTAACTTGCTTGCCTCTGACTCTAATACCAGTGCTATCCTAAGGCAGATGGCTGACCTCTTCTCGTAGTTCACGCCTCTTGGTTCTTACCTATCTGGCTTTTGTTCTCCAAATGAACCTTGGACTGGTGCAATCCCGGTTCACCTCTCACCTTCCTGATTGCTGTTGTGTGCTGGCAAGGAATGTCGGCCTCGTAATTAACGTTAAATTTCTCGCTTTTTCACTCTGCTCCCGCCCGTTCGGAGCCAGACGTCATCCCCAGCAGCCGAGCGGCGGAGCCGGCTCTGGGGGGCAGAGCCGCCCGTTCAGGAGGTTCCGGCGCTGGACAGCTCCGGCGGGGCCGGTCCCGGCGGCCCTCACTGGGGAGGGGGCGGCTCGTGGGGACCCAGGGATGGGGTCCAGAAAGGTGGAATCACGGATGGTGTGGGTGGTGAACCGAGGCTGCCGAGCAGACCCTTTACCCCAGAAGTGATGAGGGTAAAGGACCCAGCGCTGCCCCCTGTCCCCAAAGTGGCCCCGTGCTTAGGAGAGTCAGCAGCGGCTGCTGGGAAGTGCAGGAAGGCCTCAGGCCCGCCCTGCTAGCAATATAGCCCTCCGTCAGAAGGACTTCTTTCTCTACTCCTATTCTCTAATTCCTCAGTAATTCAAGTAAATGTAGTACTGTTGGGATTCTGGCCCAAGGCTGGGAGAGTTTCCAGGCTTCCCTGTCTCCTTTCCAGCAGGTGAGGCCATAGGTTGTTTGAAACACACCAGTCTTGGGGAGGAGACCAATGCCCAGAGACGTGCTGTGGCCCTGCTTTTGTCTCAGAGCTGTTGCACAGCTGGAAAAGGGGCAAAAGCAGAGCTCTTCCTGAGCTGCCTCTCCTCTGCCTGGCCTGGACGGACAGTGGTGGCCAGGTCAGTTCATTGCTCAGCTCAGTGACATCCCACTTTTGTCTCCTCACAGGCCAACCCTGCTCCCATTATCATGAACACAGAATCGCTGGAACAAAGGCTCTCTGTAAGTCTTCTGGTTTTGTTTCACTTCCCTTGAACAAGCAGTATGTTTTCCCTGAACAGTGCAGGAAAGGCTTCTCCAGCCCAGTGAGGCCCCAGCAAGGTGTCACAGGAGTCTAATACCTGTGCTGCATCTCCACAGCACATCCGACTCCACCCTCAGACCGGGATGTAGCTGGATGACACTGAGCAGACCCAGACTAGCAGCAAGCAATGTCAGGGAGTCCAGCACAGGGAGGGCACAAGGCAGGAGGCACTCGAAGGGACATGCTGCAATGTAAACAGTCATCAGAGGAGCAGGGGAAGCTGAGACGGCTGGGTTCAGAGTTATCCACACAGCCATTTCCTCAGCCTCCCACACAGGGTGGCTGCAAGGATATGCTGGGGTATCCCTTAGCTTTCTGCACTGCCTCAGCCATCTTCGGCAGGCTTGGCCCCTCAGGAGGGAGGCCGGGCTCTCTGGGTACTCACTGGCGTCACACCCACTGGTCCTCAGGGCAGCAAGACCCATCATATTATTCTGCTCTCCTAGGGAAGGTTGCCAGCAGCTGAGTAGTGCTTGATGACTAGGAGTTTTTGCAGCCACAGTGCATTTGGCACCCTTGGCACAGCACAAAGATAATTCTGCTCAGATTGTTGCAGAAGATTTGTGTGCTGCTGCATTCTTTCCCAGAATATTTGCACATCATTCTAGAGCCTGCCCATGGGGTCAGCAGCCACCTGCTCTCTCTGCAGTGCACTCCACTTTCCAGCCCTCCTGGCTTCTTTCTCTATCTCATTAACACCACAACCCTCCTACTTCTTCTCCCTCCACCTTATTAGCTCCATATTCCAGTCTGCCCCTTTTCCATGTGCCTTGACCACAACTCCTTCTTGCTGAGCTGAAAGGGAGCTCCCTTCCTGCAGCCCCTGGCAGGGGTTTGGGTGGTTTTCACCCCAGCAGACATCAGCATTACCCTGGGGGTGGCACTCATCTGGCCCATCCAATGCCAGCAACACATACAAGGAAGGGAACTGCCTTTTAGTGATCAGAAGGAAGAGGTGTGCTGTGGCTGTTGTGTTCTGGGTGGAGTGGGGACCATCAACCTCATGTTCAGCTGCGTGCTGCCTACAAGGTGCATCGAGGAGCCAGTGCCCAGAGCAGGGGAGACATGTCAGTTGTATTCCTCTCAGCCTCCAAACTGGAAGCCCTCTTGCCTAATACTTCATGTTGTATCAGCACAAAAAATGAGCCCTGCTTTGTCCTTTCTGTCTTCTGGATGTGGGCTCTGCAGGCTTCAGGGAAAACACTCCAAAACCTCCTGTCCAGCAGTTTCCCAGGTCAGCAAAGGAGCCACACCAGCAAATTACTGCAGAACAACACACCAGAATGGCAAATCTGGAAACATTTTTTAAAAAAGCAAAAGCTGAAGCCTGTTGGTACAGTATGTATTTGGAAGGGTTAAAGTCACACCTGCCAGTCTTTCATTACCTAACTCTTTCCTTAATCATAAACAGACAGATGTTGTCTGCTACCTTCCTGTTCTAATTCCGTTGACTAAATTGGACTGAATTGGGCCCTGGCTGTTTATCAAGAAGTCTGCTTCACATTTCAGTGTCTCTGTCCATGCATGATGATCCCTAAGGCATGTGGCACCAGGAATAGCAGAAGGTAATGAATAGCAACACTGGATCCCACTCCCCTCCAAGGCTCAGTTTTGCTGCCTGCAGCCTGTACAGAGACCAGCACCCTTATCATGTAAAAACCCAGCTATGTTTCTGCTGTGTTAAAGCATCCCTTGAAGAGTAAGGACAGGTGCTGGAGTGAGCATCACTCATGCCAACTCTGGTTTTACCCCTTGGTGTATTTTGCCCAGCAGGTCCATAGTGGGGAGGTGGAACATGGCAAATGCAGTTCCCATGGTGGCAGGTAGTCTCTGTGTTTCAGATCTTCCTCTCTGAATCTGGAATACTTCTTGCTCTCCAAGGTGCATGGCAGCTGCTGCCAGGCAGTCCCAAGGTGAGCAGAGAGAGTCACTCCAAAATCCTTGAGGATCTGAAGGTTTCACAGCTTGAGTTCTTGGAGCCCTCCTTTGATGCCACACTGGCTAGTGGTGAAGTACCACACAAGATAGGTGAGGCCAGGGGTTAGCTGGAAATAAGTCTGTAGGTCTCAGTGCTGTGGCAGAATACATGGGTGTGAGGACATGAAGGGAAGGATTTCTTGACCTGTTTTCTCTCCTGCTGCTATCTTTAGGCATGGCTCTTCCTCACCAGTGCTGCTGGTGCCCACACCAGCAGGGAAGTGCCCACTGCACCCTCTACCCCAGCACAGGGATGCTGTGCTTTCCCCTTGCTGAGGCAGGTGTGGGGCATTGTTAGGCAGCCTCCACTTCCTGGCATGGTTGACACAACTGGGGGCTGACCCTCCAGTATTCATGCTCTCTTCATTATGTTGGTACGTGGTTGCTCCACCACCAGGTCCAATGCCTGTGCCTGTTGTATCCAAACCACAAGATATGGGCTGGATTCTTCTCTGAAGGTGTCTGCAAGCAGTATTATCCTTCCTGCAGGTTATTTTGTGCTACAGCTTGGTGGGCTATTTGGGTTGGGTTTGAGGAACTCCATCGTAGTTTTCTAAGTTTGGCCTCTATTTATTAAAAAAACTCCAACAATCCAATTAACCAAATCTTGACTCTCTAGCAAATTGAAAATGTGTTCTACGTGCGCTGGTGTGGTGTTGGCTGACAGAGCCTGCAGACAGCTTGCAGTAGCTCTGGAAGGTGTGTGATCTATTTATCAAATGAGTGTTAAACTCTACAGCCTTCTGTTGATGATTTAAATGTCATCATCACTGTTTCCCTGCTACTCACAACACTAAAAGTAAGTGAAGTCCAGTGAAGCTGGCCTCTTTCTGAGCCCTTGGGTGGGCCTTTTGCGTGAGAAGGGCTTGGGAAGAAAAAAATACTCTTACCCTTTTGCATAAGGAATCAGCCAGTGCTTACGATCAGGATACACCAAAACAGCTAATTAGCCCCTGACACATCCGTCAGCTCTACAGGCATTACATGGGAGGATTGGAGCAGGGTGGGCAGTGCTTTCCCTGCTCTCGAGTTTATGGGGCCAGGCATCTCTCCACCGAGCCCATGGTGCTGAGACAGCCTGAAATGGGAGTGGGGGAGGAGTGTGGGGCACCAGCCTTCAGCAGAGCCAGGTCACAGCAGCTTTGGTGGGTGCCATGGAGAGGTTCTGTTGTCAGGCAGTTGACTGCTGTTCAGTTTTCTGACACTGAAATGTTTGCTTTATCGGTTCGTTCCCTTGGTTACGTGGTATATATTAAGTTCTCCACTTGGCTTTCTTCTGCAATTAGCTGGCATTCTTTTGCAAGAATTTTGTAAACATAATCAAAGCTAAAATGTCATGGTCAGGCCTGGCTGCCCCTGGTGTGCCCAGCTGAAGCAGGCTGCTCCCAGGACACAGCGTACCGGGCAAGCACTGACACCTCTCACTTTCAAGGAGTGATGCAAAGTGCTGCCCAACGTTGTCAGCCCTGAGACTGAGGGAGCTGGGATACCCCAGATTCACCTGCCTGGCAGCAGGGTTGCATGCCAGGGTGTCTCTGCACCACAAGTGCTTGCCAGCAGCGGCCACTCACTCAGTGGAGCTCGCATGCTGCTGGCTCTCTCCGTGGCTCACAGATTGTCAACGTTTTCTGCACATCCTCATCCTGTAGGTTTGTATGTGCTGTTCCTCCGTGGCCGTGGGTGTGCATATGGCTGGCTGTGTGGCAACTGCGTTGAGTGCCAAAGCGGAGAGGACAATGTGTGTAGTAGTGAAGGGTGCCAGGAATCCAAGTTGCTGGAAAGCCAGGGAGAGGCAACAGCGTGCCCCACGCATCAGGCTACCAACTGCAGAGATGAGATGAGTCTAAGGGGTGTAGCGAGGGAGGCTGCTAGGGTGGCATGGGCCAGTGAGTTGTCCCCACTCAGGATTAGTCAGAACAGTAGGATGCAAGGGGTAAAAGGCAACCCGTGGCAGAGGGGGAGCCTGTGGCAAGAAAAATAATGGCCTCCTGCCCACAAGAGCATAGCCCTGGGGTGTTACTGTGACAGGATGTGGCACCAGCAACAGTCCCTGGCTCTCTGAGGCTGTGGAGAATCCTGCTGTGAATTAATGCCAGTACTCCCAGTGCTTTTCTTAAGAGGGGTCCTGGTCAAGATCCTTCCACTGTGCTGGGAGGATCTGAGCATCCTAATATTGGAGCATCTGGACGTCCCAGCCCTGAACCATGCCCTTAAGTCTTCCCTTGGCTGACAGGCACTAGGCACGGAGCATATCCAAGGAGGAATAACCCTCCTGGAGCCCCCTTTGCATCTCTCTGCTCTGGCCTCTCCCCAGTCTCATCCTTTTTGAAGCACAATACCCACAACAGGATTTGGGATTGCTTTGGCCTCACCAGGGCTGAACCAGGCAGGGTATGGGAATGCATGCATCACAGATGGTACAGCCCCATCTCAGGTCCTGGCATGAACTGGTCTTCCATCTGGGCACCTGATTATTCCTACATAGGAAAGCTCCTGTTCACTCTCCTACCCATAAATAGGGCCTCACAGCCACCTTGCTGAGTTTCCTTCCATGGTGGAAGGAAGATGATGGCTTTCACGTAACTGATGCTTGCTGCCTACTGCATCTAATGACCCAACACTGTGGGCTTTTGGAGGGATGCCCAGCTGTGCCTCCACGGGGATGGATATGAGTGAGCTGTGTGAGCAGGACACAACCAGCGTGCTGGCATTGGATCTGTGTCTGAACAGAGTCGTGGTACCTCCAGTTTCAGATACAGAGCACATGCAGTAAGGGGCTCCATATGAGCTGCCAATTCATAGTGGATTTAAATCCACATGCAGAGCCCTGCATGATGTCCAGGGGCTGCAAGCAGAGGCAGGACTGTATGATGGGAAAGGTGTTTGCCTGCTGAGTCCCAGGTCCCATGACCTCTGCCGTACTGTGACACTGCCCATGTCCTGTACCCTGCTTCTCAGAGGGATGTAAATTGTGAGATTGAGTGCAGTCTACTCCAGAACTGTTGCAGTTGAATGTGACTTCTCTGACTGCATTTTAGACCTTGGCAGCTGATTATGGCCTAATTCCGATGACTTGGAGTGAAACTGCTGCCTTATTTTCCTGTTGCTTATGGGCAACTGGAAATTCTTGACCTGGGCTTTTACTATTTATCTTAGAACCCTTTAGTTTTAAGCCATTACATTTCACAGAGCCCTACTCTGACACTCTGGGTATGGGAGATTTTTAAGCATGGGGATCAGTATGATATATACAGCATTGAGACAGGCTACTCCGATTTTTTATATAAGAGCATCACAGTGTTCTCCCCTCTTACTGTGCCTCACACTCGCACCTCATTTTGTTTGCACCCAGCTGATTTGCTAGAATGAATTACTCTGAATTCCCCATTAACACCGTCACGCTACTAAAAGATATATAAGCTGCTAAAGGTGTTTATTATGTAATTATGGACAGGCTTTTTTTTTGCTTTAAATGGACTGACCCCCTTTCTTTCCTTCCTGCAGCAGTGAATTCCCAAGGTTAATTACATGCTGCGTAAAAAAGGCATTATTTCTTTTTGTGCTTTCAGTTGTGTTCCTTTTCATGGCTGGAGAAATGAGCTGGGAGAATAAAGGCTTTGCGCTGAAGTGCATTAAAGTCAGTTGGCTTTGGCTCATGCCCAGAAAGAAAAGCAGCGCATCGCTGAATTCCAGGGCAGGCTCGAGTGCTTGCATTTAAGGTTTTTTCAACAGTGATGGCACAGCTTTTAGGTTGGATTCTCAATATTCAGCTATCAGAGGAGAAAAGCAAATCCCTCCGGGACCAGCACAGAGTCATAATGCACTGTCTCCTCCTTACCAGGTGAACGGCAGCGATGGGATGTTCAAGTACGAGGAGATTGTCTTGGAAAGGGTAAGTGTTCTACTGATCTGCTAGCAGCCTTTGCAGCCTCTTCCAAATTACCCTCCCACCAGCACAGCTGGCACTCCCCGCATCCCTGTGCCAGGTGATGGGGAGAGGTCAATCTCTGCTCCTCCCTCTCTCTGAAAGCTTTTAGGGGTGTTATGCTCACCTTGCCCACACACCCACTGTGGCACAGGGAGAGGTGGGCTTGCTACTCACCCCCGACTCACAACTCCTCCAGAAGAGAGGGAGGAGGATTTCTTCACTTACACTCTCGCCCCCACAAGCCCACCAGCACAGAGCCAGGATTGGGGGAGGCTCTTTATCAGAAGATGAAGGGATCTCTGTGTTTTCAGGCAGGCAGGCAGCTGGACCTCACAGCCTGGTGTGGGTGCTAGTGCCTCCCTGCCACCAGACTGGCTGTCTTTCCAGGGTACACGGCCTCGGGATGCTAAGCAGCAAGGACAGGTTTCTAGTAAGCCAGACCACAATGGGCAGATTTTCTGCTTAAGCTTTTTTTTCTCTCTTGTCAACACAGAGCTGATGGCATGCACCACACAGGCCTTAGCTAAAATTGGGTGGGGCAAGCCAGCAGCACACTGGGCAGGGAGGGACTTCACCTGGCTTTGAGGGAGCAGTAGGGATGGAGTTGGAGTAGGAAAAGCTGGCCCAAAATTTGCTTCGAGAGGTAGGCACAGCACGGCTGACTGGGGATGGCTGGAGCAGGAAAGTGCCCATAGTACCTCACGGCATGCCATGCCTTCTCCTCAATGCTGTGCCAGTTGGCTCAGCCAGTACTCGGGAAGACACATCACTCGATATTCTGTTCTTCTCTGCCTTTAGTCATCTCCCTCCTCCCCTTGGCTCTGCATCACAGAGGTGGGTGGACGGAAGGTGATCTGCGGCTGCCGCCTCACCCACTGCTTCCCCAGCATACCTGACAAAACCAGACTCAGAGCCAAATTTAGAGGCAAAAGCCTTGTTTTCAGGGGTTCTTCAGGGCATCCTCTGTCCTCAGCCCACGGCAGTAGCAGTGGGGGGCTGACAGGGTTACACAAAGAGTGCCCCCATTTCAAAGCCCTAGGCAGCAGTTCCTACTCCAGCAATGAGAAACTGTGAGGGAGTTTCCATACTTAACAGCCAGGGCTACTGTGGACCCTACCCAAGTCCTTCCCCTGATCCCTGGTGGGATCCAAGAGCCATGACTTACTGCAGAAGAACCACCCTGGGAGAGACTAACTCAGTTAGCTGCGAGTGCTAGATGATTCCAGGGAGCCTGAGCACCACCATGGCCCTCCTGACCACAGGTCCCCAAGAAGGGCAGAGGTCCCCAAGAAGGGCAGAGGTCCCCATCACCTAATGCTGAGCAATGGTTCTGTGAGCAGCAAAGAGTGCTTGGCCCAAGCTTGTTTGTGTACAAGAGGGGTAGGCAAGATAGAATGTGACTTCTGGCTCTTCTGCACAAGAAAACAAGGTGAGGAGCTATCCACCTGTTTTTCAAGGCAGAGCAAAAGCATCATAAATTGCCCACTTATGTCAAGCATGGAGCTGAGAGCAGCACCTGCAAGTGTCACTGATGGGGAGTGCCCATCCTGAGATGCTGCACAGCCCCTGCATCCCTCCCCACGCAGATTTCAGCAGGACAAAGTTCAAGTGATGCTCCAAATATGTCGCAATGGAAGAGGAGGCAGAACTAGCGACCCTGCTCTACCCTGTCAGCCCACTCCACCCAATCCTGCAAATTTTGGCACCAGTAGTGCTGGTCTCTGAGTTGGTTCTGTGCCAGGGTGTTGGGGGTGGGGGCATGCTGATTAATGGCACAAGTCCCATTTGCTCCACGCAAGCTGAAGCTTTGGTGACTTCTGCAGAGCAGCCAGCAAGGAGAGGTTTTCTTTGCCAAGGACCACCTCCTATTCCCTCGGCTCACTGCTTGCCTCAGTCTCTCAGCAGAGATGCAGTGGTGAGGGAGGTCTTCCACAGCTCCCTCTCTCCCTCTCCTTCTGTTCGGTGCTCCATGCTGCTGCACCAAGCACCTCGGCTGTGAGTGCTGGCCTCTCCTCTGGCCACACGTCTCTCTCCCCCCTCAGACGGGCACCCTGAGGCACAACAGAGGCTGGAAGGGCTCCTGCATCCTGGGCAGCTGTGGCTGGAAAGGAATTGTTCCAGGAGAGCCAGTAGCAACTGGTTGCCCATGAGGGAAAGACACGGCACTTGATTTCCTGCAGGGTAACTCTGGCCTTGGCTTCAGCATAGCAGGAGGAATTGACAACCCTCACATTCCAGATGACCCAGGTATCTTCATCACCAAAATCATCCCTGGGGGAGCAGCAGCGATGGACGGCCGTCTGGGGTGAGTACAGGACTGAGGGAGCAGTCTCATCAGGGTGTCACTCTGGATTTCCCCAGGGAACCTCTAGGCACCTCCTGCCCCCACTCCCTCAAATCACTTCCCCACAGCCGGCTCCCCTCAGTGCAGGGCTGTCTGCAGTCCCCATTACTCAGGTCCCTGTGCCAGGCTTTGGCTCACACCCTTCCTCCTGCAGCCCAAGACAGGATCCAGCCTTTCCCCTCATATCCCATCTCCACCAGGGTTGCACCATGGGGACAGGCCCATAGCTGACCCACTCAGGAGGTATCCCCTCTCATCCTGGCAGGGCACGATCTAGCCAGCTTGAGCAGCTCTTCATTGCACAAGGGTCTGTGCAGTCAGAGGAGGGTGACAGAGGTGTCCAGAAGAGGGGGGCACAGGCTGATGGTTCCCCATGGGAGTTCAGGGTCACCCTATGCCCTCAGGGTGAATGACTGTGTGCTGCGGGTGAACGACGTGGACGTCTCTGAGGTGGTGCACAGCAAAGCCGTGGAGGCCCTGAAGGAAGCTGGCCCTGTGGTGCGGCTCGTGGTGCGCCGCCGGCAACCCCCACCAGAGACCATCATGGAGGTCAACCTCATGAAAGGCCCCAAAGGTGAACTCCTCACTCTACTCACAGGACTGGGTGCCAGACTGCCTCACAGGGCTGTGTTGGGTAACCATTCAGTGTGGCGTGCCAAGGGGTGCAAGGCAGCATCTTGAGGGATGTAGGACACAAGGTGGCACAGTCATGGTACAGGGTGCTGCAGAGTGGCCCAGCAGTGTGGGATGCTATGGGGCATGGCATGTGGGATAACTTCATGGTGCAGTGCATGGTGGCTGGGCTGTCCCCATGCAGCAGCAGAGTGGCCCATTGCATGCTGGGTTTGGGGCAGGTTGGGAAACCCAGTGAAGCAGAGGGGTCACTGTACCAGGGCAGGACTCCCTCTATCCATCAGTCACTCACCCCTCACCTAACTCTCTCACTCCCCCTCAGGCCTGGGGTTCAGCATTGCAGGGGGCATCGGAAACCAGCACATCCCGGGAGACAACAGCATCTACATCACCAAGATCATCGAGGGAGGCGCTGCCCAGAAGGACGGGCGCCTGCAGATTGGGGACCGTCTGCTCGCGGTAAGCCCCGTGCCTGCAGCTGGCCACACAGTGAAGCCAGGCAGTCCCTGGCATGCTGTAGTGCTGATCTTGAGCCCCATGCCTATTCCTGGGGTCCTTGCTGGAACAGTGCTGTGGGAAGGGCAGATTCAGAACCGGCTGCAGGTGGGAGGGCTGGAGGGCCAAAATCTGGAGCTACTGTAGCACCTACTCTGCAGGAAACCACTGTGCTTCTTTGAGGCTGCATTGACATCCACCCTCCTGCCTGCAGTGTGTCACCAGTCCCTTCCCCCTGGCAGGTGAACAACACCAACCTGCAGGATGTGCGGCATGAAGAGGCAGTGGCTGCCCTGAAGAACACCTCTGACATGGTGTACCTGAAAGTGGCCAAGCCCGGCAACATCCACCTCAACGACATGTATGCGCCCCCTGACTACGCCAGCAGTACGTACGCTACTGGCTGTGGGCACAGCAGGCACCACAGGGCTGGGAGGATGAGGCGTGCTGGCACAGTGGGCAACACTGGGCTGTGTGTGTGGATTGATTTCTGCTCCTGATGCCCTTCTCCTCCCCTGCAGCCTTCTCAGACAACCACATAAGCCATAACTCCACTCTGGGCTACCTGGGCAGCGTTGAAAGCAAGCCTGCTTACCCTGTCCCTCCCCAGTTGACTCCATCCCGGTACTCACCCATCCCTCGGCATATGATTGGGGATGAGGACTTCACCAGGTGAGTACCAGGCACCAGCATTGCTAATCCCTTCCTTATCTCCTTCTCCTTCCTTCTCTTTCTCTCTCTGGCTGCTTGATCTCATCTCTACTGCTGGTGCAGAGCCACAGATGAAAGGCCATTGTAGTTGCATGGTGCAAATTTTGAGGCCTCCACAGTGAGGTCCATGGTCACTCCCTGAGACCAGCCCTGCTATATCGTTCCCTGGATCTCCACATCTACCCTCCACCATTCCTGCACCTGCCCGAGCCTTACATGTCTGTATTTCAGCATTGTTCTCTTACTTGTTTTACAATACCTGCAATACCTGCAGTACATGGTGTTCCCTGCCCTTACAGTGCCAGCAGTGTCGCAGGTTCCCTGGCTGCAAGCCAGCTGTCCCTGAGCAGAGCTGTGCTGGGGGTGAGGGGCCAAGGCAGACAGAACTCTGGGTACAAGTAGGGCTCCTCCTACCATGCTACCTGAGCTCTGCATCTGCCATTCCACCAGCTGCCAGCCCTGGGCTTGGCAGCCTCCTACACAGTGCTGGCATGGCCCCCTTTTTCCACTAGAATCATTTATGCTGCATGAGCAGGTTTGTTTCCTGAACTCAGGAAATAAAGAGGAGCACAAAGGATATGTTACTTGGAGTCAAAACACATTGTAAAACTTCTTCAAAGCCTCATGCTGAAAATGGGAGAGTGAGACCTGGCTGGTTTTGCTCTGCTTGCCCAGGCTGACATATTTCCCTCTGCTTACAACAGCCTGAAAGCCAGTACTCACCCTTGCTCTGGGTTCAATATTCCCAGGCTGTAGCCTGTCACTCAGGTCAGACATAGACTGGCTCTGTAGTTAGGAGCAAGGTTGTAAGCTGGTTTCAGGGTTGTGTTTCCAGTGAAAGATGCCATATCCAATACTCTAGGGTGCTGACAGATGCCAAGACTGGAGATCCTGACTTGCCATCCAGCATGAGGTCCACTGTTTTTCTGGAGAGTGGCTGCACTCACCATCAGAGAGATCTCCCTTCTTGGTGCTCAGCCACAGCCAGGTGCCTCTGTGTGCCATGGCCTGTGCAGTGCTATCCTCCACCCATGCCCCATTTCTCCCATCTGGTGTTGGCACCAGCAGTTGGCACCACTGTTCTCAGTGTTGCATCCTCACCAGGTGCAGCAGCATCTGTGCTGTCAGGGCACAAGGAGATGATGTCACATGCAGGAGCAATGTATTCTGCCATTAAAGAGCTCAGAAAACTCGTGATCTGTCTCACCCTTGTGCCATCAGGGTGCCCATTCCTAGATGTGCCAGTGTCCTTATTTGTGGGTCAGATAGCCTTATTTGTGAGCCTGGTTTGGACACAGCCCAGTAGCAGTAGTGCTGGCTCAGCACTGGCTTGACAGTGGCCTCGGTGTAGCACGTGTTGGTGGCCGCTAGAGGATGGTGCTGCCTTGCAGATGGTCTCTGGCACCGTCTCCTCAGCGCACCCTAATTCCCACCAGGATCCACAGCCGGCAGTGGACTCGGCACCTTCTCATCAGTCCCGGGGCAGCGCCAAAAACCTCGTGTGAATCACTGACCCTCCAGGACAGCTTCATTCCCACAGGTCTTCTGGCTTGTGCACTGGAACCAGTGTGGTCCAAATGCATCTTACTGGTGTGGGGTGAGGCAGTAACTGCCCTGAAAAAGCAGCTGAATCCAGTATCAAGGCTCTTCCCCTTCCAGTGGATATGGCTCCAGTGACCCTCATGTCCTGCAGCACCCAGCGCCAGGGACCAGAGCATCTGTTTCAAATAAGCTTCAACACTGCAGCCCAGATCTGGCTTATCCCCACAAGATCTGTGCTGAGATCTCAGCATTAATGCTGCTATATCCAGCATGAGCTCTGCCTGCAGAATCCATGTCCTGCCTTCTGGGAAGTGGGGAGTGTGTGTCATGACTGAGAACTGAGATGCACCTGTCTGGATCTTCATTTCCTCCCCTTGGTTCTTGTAGTGTCTCTTTACTTTTTACTAAACTGGTCCTCATGGGTGCTGAGGATACTTCCCCCCCAAGGAAAGTTGGAGTGGTGGTTCTTGCACTCTTTGTGGGCAGCAGCAAAACCCAAAGGGTAGGCAAGTTCAGCAAGTGGTTGGAGATGGAGTTTACTGACCCAGAAATCTGATCACAAGGTAGAGTCAGCCTCTGCCAATCGGAAATGCACAGCTGGAGTTAATGACTCTGCCACACTTCTGCATCCAAAGGCGAAGAGCTGTGACAGGACTGGTGGATATGGAGCTGCAGGCATGGAGAGCTAGGCTGCAAATTTGTCCTTGCTTGGATGCTCCTGAGTCAAGGCTGTCCTATTCATTGTTATTGTCTCATTGCCTGTGTCCTCCAGGGACACTTGTCCCACTCCAGGCAGCAGCGATGCCATAGGAGCAAATGTGACCAGAGGTAGGGGTCTGGGATGCTGCTCTAGTGGGAGGCACAGGGACTGAAGGAGGAGCAGTTGAGAGAGCTGGAGCCTACAGAGAACTTCTTGCAATGCATCCTGCTCTTCTTTCTGTCCATTTTTCGGCTCGTAATGCTCCTTATTGAGGTGGTTGCCTGGAGCTAAGTGACAGTCAGCCCCTCAGGACTCCCCCATAGGGAAGGACAGTGAGAGGCTTTTCACCACGGTGCTTCACATGTTAAAACTAATATAAGGTAAATCCTGCTGCTGGCAGCCATGAAAACACTAAAACCTGCCATCCACCCAGGTGACAGCAGTGATACTCCATCTTGGCCCAGGGGGCTGAAAAAGATGTTTTCTTGAAAGCTAAAATTTGACTAAGTGCTTTTGCAGTCTTCGTGCCTTTGCTTGCGCTATTGTTTGAGCTATGGAAGAACTAAGTCATCACCAAAAAATGCAGGATTTCTGTTGAGCTGTGTAGGGTTTGTAGCAGTGCTACTTCAAAACAAACTCACTTGCTCCCAAACTATAATTCATGATATGCTGTAGGTCTCAGTGCCATCCTTGATACCCAGGCTTGCAGTTTCAGTGCCACCTCACAAGTCAGTGTTAATGTATGTGATTCCACAGCTGTCTCTGTACTCTGTCTCATGTTACTCATGCAGCTGCCCACACCTCCTGCCCATCTATCATACTTGATGCCAAGGACCGAGTCACACCAGTTTGCACTTGGGTGACCCCAGCCCCACCAGTGTGGGGGCAGTATGGGAGCACAGCTGACTCTGTCCCCAGCTTTGCTGCTTCTCACCCTGATGTCTCCCTGTCCCACATCTGTCTTTTCAGGGAGCCGCGGAAAATCATCCTGCACAAAGGCTCCACCGGCCTGGGCTTCAACATCGTTGGAGGGGAAGATGGGGAGGGAATCTTTGTGTCCTTCATCCTTGCAGGAGGCCCTGCTGACCTCAGCGGGGAGCTGCGGAGGGGAGACCGCATCCTCTCGGTGAGTTGCTGGGCAGCTGGTGTCTCTCGCAGCCTCCTGCAGCCCCAGGTGGGCACCACCAGCCTTGGGTCCCCTGGGACTCAGTGTGGTGGGACCCAGTCCCTATGGCGCTGGAATGGGAGCAGCTGCCGGCCTGGCCTCTGTGCTGCGGTGGGCAGGGGCTTATGGGTGCTCGATGCTCCCGGGATCGAGTACCGGAGATGCTGGTACAGGGGGCACAGGAGCTCGGTCCCCGCGGGTACCGATGTGGAGCCGGAGAGTGGGGTAGAGCTCCGGTCGGTGCGGTGCAGCGGCGCGGCTGTGTCCTGGCAGGTGAACGGCGTGAACCTCCGCAACGCCACCCACGAGCAGGCGGCGGCGGCGCTGAAGCGGGCGGGGCAGGCGGTGACCATCGTCGCGCAGTACCGGCCCGAAGGTACCGGGAACGAGGGGGTGGGGCGGGGCCGTGCT